>JANSTP010019347.1:0-15271 GCA_025330745.1 Cladonema radiatum
GTGATTCGTTCAAAACATGCTTCTAGTACCAAAGAACATATCTGCAAAGTTTGAGAACATAAGAATAAACCTATAAGGAGATATTTTTGTTAAGAGAATACCCACTTTTTTCGGCTCTTTTTTCATTAATTATGCGCATAATTAATGACGTAATCAACTTTTTTTGAAAAAAAAATTTTTTTCTGAATCTTTTTATTGAGATACAACTTTGTGCCAAAGCATTTTGAAAAATTTCAATTTTTTTTTAAAAAAATGTCCATTACCAGGACTCCACCTTAACTCTTATGGCATACCCCCGAGTACCAAGATAACGTCTGTAGTGCTAAGGCCTTGAGGATATTCATGGGTTAACAAATATGATTAGCTACATAATCAAACTTATTATTTTGTTGTATCAATATGTTCTCTACTTTTCTGAATAATTTAAATGAACCTTTATTTCATACCCCTGAATATAATAACGTTAATTTCATTGGCAATAATCCTGTAACTAAATGTGGTTCCAACTGTATGTTTTGTTTAATACTAAACACCAATACAAGTATTGTTAGCTCTACTACTAAAAGCATTTACTCAACTTATACCAATGGAAGACTTATTGATTGTAAATCTCGAAATTACATTTATATTATTAAATGTGATACATGTGCACTGCAATATGTTGGTGAGACATCCCAAATGATTAAATACAGATTTAACCACCGTAGAAGCCACATAAAAATTTAATAAATTACAAGCATGTGGTATATTAAATCACCACTTTAATCAAGAACTTTGTAAAAACGCTGGCTATACTGTCCAAATACTCGAAAAACTTCCTGGTGAAGGTATACTTGAGAATGGAAAGATTGATTTAGATATTGAGAGAGAAAGAAAAGCTTAAGAAAAATATTTTATGCTGGACAGGACAGTTTACCCTTTTGGTCGTAACAATCGTGTTGGTGAAAAATCAACTAGCAAATACATTGGAACCAATTGCAATTAAGTTTCCTTCGATCTCTTCTAATTAGAAATATACTAAGAAAGAGCGTCGTCCTTTCAATAAAAACAATATCAATAAAGACTTTTGCAGAATATATTAAATACAGACTTGAAGAATGCTATGAATTTTATTAGAAGTTGCCTTTACTAATTTTCTAAAGCTAAGTTGAAGTCTGTCCATTGTAAGGTAACAGAATGTTTAATAAAGATGAAACCTTTATTCATTACCAATGGAACCTTAGTATTTTAGGTATGATAGAATCTCGATTATAGAATTTCTATCAGTAATGACAAACTTAAAACAAGAGTGGAATTGTTTTACCACAATAATGGTCTTGATACATAAATTCGCAAAAAATTATAAAAAGTAATGACTCAATAGCTATATTACCTGAGTGCATTGATAAGGGAACAATGAGCTTCCGCAACCAATAAGGTCTAAAATATTCAATTATAAAGAATTCCTCGAGTCTATAAAAGTAGAGGACACTCCAAATGACAAATCGATATTTCCATGTGATTGCTCCTCTTCACTTTATCAGAATAGTGCTCATCAGCATATAGTATGTGGTGACCTCTCAATAGGAGATAATAATAAACTAAGAAAACTTTTTTCTTACGGTCCAAAATATAGATTACCTGTAGACATTTCCTGGGAGAAACGTTTTGAGTAGGTTAAAATGACGTTAGAAGAATAACCTCTATATTGAAAAACTCTCTAGCATCACTAAAATGAATAAATCTTGTTTTGCTGAATGGAAATCTCATATTATTTAGTGAAGCACAGACAAAAACTAATCTATTAAAACAGCGAATTAAATTTGGGAAGGTACACGATATGTTTAAAGTTGTTAATTGACTAAAAATTTACAACAAACGTTTGTTTAATTACCAATTGATAAGGCAGTAAATAACATTGGATTTGTTTGCAAACGATTCTTTGCTGGCATTTTATTTAAAGAATTTGGTATTGAGGGTAATGTTAGTAATACCTATCAATGTATAAAAAGCATAGGAGCAGAAGAAATCATAAATAAGCACTTGAAAAATAAATGTGATGTTTAAATCAATGACAATAATATTAGCCCTCCTTGTGCATACTGGATTTCGAAAATGCACAAGAATCCAGTTGGAGCAAGATTCATCATTGCAAGTGAAGCATGTACTCTAAAACCAGCAAGTAAAATGATTTCTGGGGCTTTTGCCCTATTTTATAAACAAATCGAATGCTACAACAATTTCTGAATATTTCTCTGCCTGAACACATTTTAGGTGGTACAAAGTAATAAAACAGCACTAGGAGCAATGTCTAAAATTAATTCGAAATCAAAAGCTGTTTGTGTAAACACTTTTGATTTTTCAAGACTATATACTAAGCTCTCCCCAAAAAGACTTATCCAAGTAATGTATAAAATACTCGATTTCTGCTTTAATAGAAAATCTAATCAATCTATGCAAGAAGGGTCAAGAGCACGTTGGTTATAAAATAAACCAAATGGGTTCTACTTTACGAAAACTTCACTAAAGAAAGCAGTGCAAATACTCATAACAAACTGCTGCTTTACCTTGGACAATTTTTTGTTTCTACAAACCATTGGCATACCAATAGAGTCTGATCCAGCTCCGTTCTTTGCAAACCTTTTTTGATATTATTTTGAATCAGAATAAATAAAGAAAACTGCTAAACCAAATCCAGTATTAACTCGTCTTTTTTATTATATATTTAGGTATATTTATGACTTAACTTCTTTCAATGACAAGTTTTCTTTCAAGGATCATTTTAAAAATATTTATCCTGTTGAATTTGATGTAAAACATGAAAACAGATCACCTAAAAAAGCTTTATTCCTAGATATTTCTATAAAAATAAAAGATGGAAAATTTATAACTTCCTTTTTCAAAAGAAGAGATGATTTTGGTTTCTCTGTTGTAAAAATGCCTCACAAAGCCAGCAACATATCAGGCAATATTTTCTACAATACACTTTCAGCAGAGGTTTTGCTAGTAGTTTGTTTCGCCTCTCAGCACAATAATTTTATTGAATCGACAGCTTCTCTACTAAACAGAATGAGAAATCAGGGAGCTTTGCACAAAAAAGTGGCATTCTTTTTAAAAACAGCTATTAACAAGCAAAAAATGGCTGCAAAGTACTTCGGATCAAGAGATGATATGTTTTTAGATCTGCAACTTAAAAACCTATGTTAGGGGAATGCAAGCCTTCATTCACTCAACTAGATGAGGAGTTATCATCAGCTAAATGGCCAGGTGTTCCGGCTGAGTAAGCGTTAACTGTTCAATTGATTGCACCCGCCAGATTCAAATGACATATATGAAATGACACACAAACAATAATCGCAAAGTAGATAAGCATCACATATGACACAAATACAGTCACATAGACAAGACATATACAGATTATATACAATGGTAAAAACGTTTTTTCTCAATAAATATATTTAGAATGAGAAAAAATAAAAATGAAAGAACAGGAAATGAATATAAAAAATAAATAAATAATTAAATAAATAAATAATATTCAATCAATGTTTTTAATGCTGTTTTAATAATTCTTCAACAGTATTATAGAGAAAGATCATATTTAAGAAAAAGATATCTGTTTGTCTTAATAACTTTATGTAGATGATATCTACATTTTTTCTGAAATGCCCCTTGCTTCTTCATCCTGCTTAGCAATTGACAGATTGAATGTTTTAGATCATTAAAGTGAGTGGTAACTCTAGTGATTCTCAGGAATTTTGCACCAATAGAGTTATAAAACATTTTAGAAGGTATGTTGCTGCTTAGATATGGCATTCTTGTAATTTGAAATCCAAAAGCATCACGTTTATCATAAAGCTTAGTAATGACTTCATTACCATTGATACTAATAAGAATATCTAGAAATGATGCATTGCAATTATCTGAGTTTTCCCTCTTTAATTCAAGCTCTTGAGGATAAATATTTTGTTAATGTTTGTCAAAGTTATCATCATTTGAAATTTTAAGATAAACAATGAGTCTGAATGAAAAAGCAAATTTTCTTGTCAAGTAAATGTTCTCCTTCATCAACTTCACCAACCAATTACATTCAGAAAATGATAGAAACAAGTTTGGCAAATAAGGTGCTGGGTCTGATCCCATAGGGATTCCAACTGTTTGTTGGAAAACTTTATTACCTCAACAGAAAAATGAATTTTTTATAAGTAAAATAATTGCCTGCAGAAGATTCGATTTTGAAAACTTATAGTATCCATTTTTGCGTTTATTATTTTTCCAGGATGCTTGGAAAGATGGTGAAATAACAATTTTGCTTTGGGTTCTATTTCAAAACACTAAGTTTATTATTTCTGATAGATAAGTTTATTATGGGGAATATTAGTGTATAAAGTTAAAGAATTGTATATGTATACACTGATTTTGCATAGTTTCTCTAACTCAATTTAGCCATTGCTTCTAAAGAATCTTTGTAGCTGTTCACTACCCAAAAAGGTTTCACACAAGAATTTTGAAAAATTTTGTTGTATAGAGTTGATCTTCAGCAAGTTTAACCCTATTTGACCAGGGGTGCTGAGGGCCGGGGGGGGGAGTAAATTTACCCCCCCTACTTTTCTCAGGAACCAAACATCGTCTGAACTTGAAACTTGGCACGATAATAGACCCTCATAAATACTTTTAAAAAATCAAAAAAAAAATTGACCTGGGGGTTGCCATTTTGATGACGTCATCACTGATTTTCTCCCCAGTAGCCGATTTTCTGTGTTTTCATATGCCTTAGTAAATGCTGTCTTTAGCAACATTCTGGTACTTGCAAGCATTTTTTTCTGTCAAATCACAACAAAATAGGTTTCAACTTATGGAGAAAAGCAAAACTGGCTACTATTCATCATGATTCAAGAAAGAGTGGGGCCTGGAACTAATGTAACCTTTTTTACGCAATTTCGGGCTACCGGACAAATCTTTGTTGCCCCATATCTGGACAAGTAAAAGTCAAAGAAGGATAATTCTTTGCAGGATAGTAGACTAACATAAAACAATTACAAAAATTGAAATATCAGCCCCAAAGGTACCAGGAATTTGATGACGTCATCATTTAATTGTCTACAGGCTCCGCGACTTTGAAAATTGGGAAAAAACTGGAAAAATTGGGTTTTTGGACCCTCAAAAAATCTATTTTCATCTATTTTAGCACTAGACCTTTAGAAAAACTTTCAAACTGTTGAAAGAAACCCAAAAAAGCCATATCTTGAATCAAATAAATACAATTGGAGCTTTTTCTTAGCAATATTTGGCAAAAAATGGTGTTACCCCCTGAAAATAACTCCCCTGTTTTGGGCCAATGGCCCAAATTTTTTCAAACATTTTTTCACCATTTTATTCCCTATAAAATTCTATTAAAGTCACCAAAAATCATGCTTCAATCTAAAGTACAAGGGAAGTAATTTTAAAAAGTTTGACAGGGAGGGTAAATTTTACCCCCCCCGGGTCAAATAGGGTTCAGAGCTGCAGTCATGTGTTTGCTTAGTGTCTTGACAGAGCTTTTTACACCAGTAATAATGAGCTGTGAGCCGGGTGGAGACTTGTGCATATTTGGGATCCAATACATTTCAGGTCAGGTTTTCGTTTCTTCCTTCACTGGAATATTAAACCTACTGAACAAAGCTGATACATGTTTTTTAATGATACCATCTTTACTGACTATTTGAGTTATATAAGTATTATTTTGTTTGTTTACAAGACCAAGTTCTTTAAAAAGAACATATACATAATATCTTTTACCAATGAATGCTATATTTCTAGTTGCTTTATCTATGGAACATAAAACATATTTATCTTCAAGATTTTGTAAACATTGTTTAACGTCATGTGTTTTTAGAATAGATACAAAATACTTTGGTTCTATTCTAGTTTTTAGAGCTTCTAGCTTTAAATCTACAGAACTTATTAAATTTTTCTTCCACATAAAGAAAGCATTCTTGTCTGTACTTGTAGTATTTGACAACTGCTCAATGGCCTCATTAAACAAAGGCATATAGAAACGCATGAAGAAATAGGCGTAAGAAGGCATAAGAAAAGTATATAGAAAAGCAAGAACCACCCAAAAAAAGGCTGAATGAAAAAAGAAACATTTGATCATGTGTGGATTATACATTTAAGCACGTGAAACGTTAGAAGACCTTAAAAACCAATAGCTAGCATGTTCTGACCACCTCAGGAAAAAACGCCACCACTTCCCCGACACAACGCACCACGTCTGCAACCATGTGCAATTCGATTTGGGTTAAACATGCTCAAATAACATATATGTTTTGCCTGTGTATGTTTGCGTGTGTATTTGGTGGCTGTGTGTTGTAGATATATGTCATTTGTATCTAGCGGGTGCCATTGATGGAGCAGATGACACTTACTTGTCCAAAACACCTGGTCATACATGCTAACAATAATGCCCTGCAGCCAGCTTGGTGTTGCTGTTGGTCCAGATTATGATGATGGTATATGTTTTATGTAGCCAATATGACTTGTGTTTTGTTTTGTTGTTTGATTGTTCATTTAATTATATTTGAGTTCAAATTTCTATGCTATAAATGAATTTTTAGATGACTTAAATGTCCTTGAGTGTAATTACGTTAATAGTTACAGGTTTCTATTGTCTTTTCCTTATATTTATTTTGGTGGTTCATGCCTTTTCATGTATATGTTTTTTGCAAATGCAGCAAACATATATATACCTTTTTCACGTGCTAAAGGTTCAGATAATGCCTCAACAAAATTTAGGATGTGAAAAAAAAGAAAAATACTGTATGCATCAATCAATTGCAAGCTCAATTTCTGAGATTACAGAAATTACCATTTAGTATTTTCATTTACCAGCCAAAAAGCAAGAAAAAAATCAAATTGTTATTGGTCCTAGTTTGACTACCGTTTATTCAATTAGCAGAACTGGATTTATCAGAGATTGAAAAAAAACATACAAAAAAGTCACTATCGCCCTTATTAACAACGTTGCAATGAAATAACAATAGCTGTTTATATTACTTTTGAAAACACATTCTAATTAAAGAACTCCAATATTCTCTAGAATAACTAATATTTAATGTTTTCTTGATTTTTTTTCTGTCAAAATGTCATTCATTTTCTGTTGAAAGCTGAAAAACCAAATTGGCCCCAAAAAAGTAGGTTTCTGTTTAGAAATACCAAGTAATAATCGAAAAACTGGGTTTTCATACGAATTTTATAAAAAAGTCTAAGTTTTTCTAATTATGTGATTAAAGCTTGTCAAATATATGAAATGTTTATGAAATATGAAAGAAATAGCTTGAATGCTATAATCATTTTCCAGTAGAGTATATAGATTGTAGTGAATCTAAAGAAAAACATAATATATTTGGAAAAACACTCTCCCCCAACCTTCAACAAAATAATCAAGGATGACATTTCAGCAAAACCTATAGCTTTTATTGGATTATCCTGCGTATATTAATAGACTATGAAATAGTATAGTATTGCGACCAATAGCTCTTTCACAATAGCATCGAATCAAAAAAAAGTTCAGTCAAAATCTTTTAAATACTTGGTCTCAATTGAAGAGATCGATACTGTAAATTTCTGTTACATATGTGTTAATAAAAAAAAACTTTGAATAAAATTTTAAAGTCAATCAGAAGCTTTTGGAATATTTATTCATCCATCGTCAGTGCAAATAAAAATTCTTACAAGTAAAAATACAATTTAGTTAACAACAGTTTCACGGTAACCACTATTATAAACAAAAAAATTTAAAAATAATTAAAGACAATAAAAAACTGATACATCACAGAGTGACGTCATTTTTGAATCTACGTCACATGATGATGGAAAAGGTTGAGTACATTCGAATACAATTGGTCAATTCATGATGGTCACTAGATCGTAATGTAAAAAGCTTCAAGATTCTTCCTTGTACAAGTATTTATAGAGGTATTATATAAAACTGACCATGTAAAGAGATGGCCTCAGTGATTTGTTAAATGTTTTGCTAGTTTAGAAGTTCCTGTTTTTGATTTATGCTCCAGCCTTTGTGAGGATCAAAAATCAAATACCCCGAACCCACGCTGTCCCCAAAACCTATAAAACTATAAAGGCTATTTTCTCAAACTTTGTACATTGTTAGTACGAATTGTTGTGATCACAATGAACATGTTTGGTGTCTGCACATTTGAAGGCTTTCATATATATTCCGGTTTTTCAGAAAAGCATTGGGAAAATTCTATTTTTTTGAAAACTGACCAAAAAATTCCTACTAAATTTTTGAAAGTCAAAATGTTTCATCATGTTATCATAAGCAGTTTTTGTGCAAGAAACAAAAAAAGGCTCTATGGATGAATTTGCCTCATTTCCCTCCCCAGTACGAATATGTTTAAGAAAAACTAAAGAATAAGGAAGACATCTCTTTTAATTTGATTTACAATACATGCAATTACAATTTGATGAATAGAGAAACGGCAAATTGATGGGGCTCCTACTAATTTGTTTATTTTGATTTTGAAGTTACTGGTACAGAGAACAATGTGGAAAATTGAATCAAACGTTTTGATATAACTAAGAAAAAACAAATATATTGTCTAAAAAGGTGTTTAAAATAGAAACTTAAGTCAGAGACTACACTGGAAATCTATAGTACATCAGGAAACACAACATGAAACTCTTTTGGTGAAAGAAAATATCTCTATTAAAGATAAAAAGCTAAAACGCCTGGGTGTTATCATTGTGTTTGTCAAAAATACTGAAACAATTGGGAGCTTTTTCTGTGTATCTCTGCACCATAAGCTATAGCTGGAAGGAGATATTTTTACTTCACAAGACAGCAATTTACTGCATGATTTATCTATATGAGCCTTGAGCGTTAGGTGAATAGGTGAAAACCACCAAGCTCCTTTCTTGGATTTTTGCTTAGGCCTTTAATTTTGCTACAAAAGGGAGTTACCAAAATTGCTCTTTTGCAATTTTGTTACTCAAAAAAGGGCATGTTAAATGAAGCGTCAAATCTAAAAACTGCTCAATTTTACCCTTTATCCCATATATTATCTTTGTCAACAATTTTAAGCGTGCTGCGTGCTTACCAAGTTTTCTAATCTTAATTTTTTTAAAAAAAATTCCAAATATTGATAGAAATAAATGAGAAAAAAGGACTGCCTCTCATGTGTCAAGAACCTGTCAAAGTAAATCATAAGTATAAACAAAATTTATTCATAGTCTTAGATAAAAACACAATAACATTAATTGTTATTTTTGATTTTTGTTGACAACATAGGTTCAACAAAAGTTTCTACGATACATTTTTTTTGCTCTTCCAGCAAGTCACTTGGCTGCATCAAATATTGCAGATCTAATGTTAAGGGTGTCTGTTGATGCCCAATAAACAAAACAAGAAAATAAAAAAGGAAAAGAGGTTGATCAAATTCTTATCCGAAAACTTTTCTAAGATAATTTTTTTGTGCGCTTCCGTCAAGTAATTTGGTTACATCAAATACAATGGATTAAATATTGGGCAATGTCTCTTGATGTCTGATAAACAGACGAAAAAAAAGATGAACAAACTTTAATCCCAAAAGTTTTCTGAGAGAATTATTTTGTGCTCTTATGGCAAGCCACTTGGCTGTATCCAGTATGGTTGATCAATTGTTGGGGATGTCTTTTTGATCCTCACTATGTTACTGTGATAATGAGAGTTGCTGAACTATGGTGGTTCTTTCCACTTCCCAGGCCATATTCTTGGCATTTAGGGCAAGGTGCATTTTTCTCTAAAAAGGCACAAACTTTGAGCAACATTTTGCTCGTATTTGCCTTGAAACCTATATGTTTAGCTTATTTTTAACATAATTACCTTCATGAAAAAAGGGTAGGATGTGATGATCGTACCCAATCTCGGTCTAGAATAGGCTCTGATTTCCTCTCATGAAAATAGGGATGTTTCTCTTGTCGTCACACATAAAAGTTGTATGGGGGCAAGGTGATCTCATTCTCTGTCGTTCGGAGCACATTTCCACATCATTGGCATCTGTGAATTTGTTTCGTCATTTTTTACACAGAAGAGATTTGTGTTGCATCTCCCTGGTGCTACATTTTTTTCAGGGTTTTATCTTTCAACTTTTATCTTTCTCTTTTCCCCCTCTACATAGACATGGATTGACCAACTTTATTTCCAGGGAACTTAAGCTTATCTGTAGAAACTAAAGCAGAAACGTTACACAACTTGACTTTTTGTTCTTACTCCACTAAAGAAATTCAATTCAATTTATTTTCCTTTATCTTCGTCGGAAGCAACAGAATGGGAACATAGTTGCATAACTACTGTGGACAGGAAGTCTCGCATTTTAATTCACTTTTATTGCTTCCTACAATTAGAAGCTAGAAGCAACCATGCGAGGTGTTGTTTCAAGACGCGGAGCCAAAGCCATATTATTTTGTCTATGACTAGAACTATGACTACTTTATAAAAATTTGATTTGGTTTAAGTAAACAACTTTTTATAAGAGAAAAAAATGCTCACTTCGGAAATTTTTTTATACAGTCTCTCCAAAAATTTTTTTAGATAACAAAAAGTTCATTCAGAGGTACGCAGTAGCCTGAGTACTTTATCTTAAAAAACTACTGCAAATCTATTTTCGCGTTGTGAACATGACTCATATTTTTGGTAAACTAGCTGAGAGAGCCGGAAAGCACTTACATTCCTCATGGTAGTTAAATTCAATTTATTCTCGCCGAGACCAAAATCATAGCTGACTACTTAAGCTATAAATAGTCTTGGTTCCAATATTTTGAAAAACTCTAAATCAAGGACAGCATGATTTTCAAAAGAGGCCTGGGATTAGTCACCAAAAGCTTATTTATCACAAAGTTTATTGCAGAAGAGGTGTAATTCACATCTACTATCTACATGAAAGTTTTTAATTTGATAGCACTATTATAACCTGAGATTTTTTTATACACTAGATTACATCACAAATTGTTGAACATATTAGGGAAATTCCCTAAGTGACAAATCTTTAAACTTAAATACCTCGAGAACTAAAAGTCGGATTGAGACGAAATACAAACTGGAGTTCATCATTTTTTCTCCTCTTTCATATGAGGCCAATTTATATTTTCACCTCGGAATTCCTTTAAGAAAAATTTTATTACAAAAAGGTTTTTGAAAAATAAATTTTTCTACGCTACTTCCAATCCCTTTTTTCATTTTAGGGTTAGGCTCAATATTTACCCAACAAAGCTTTTTTTCAACCAATAAATTCTTTTTTGAGTTTGGAATCTTTTCAAGAACTTGTAAAATAAAAAATAGTTTTAAAAGATATTTTGAAAAGCTCTAAATCGAGGACAGCATGATTTTCAAAGGGGCCTGGGACTAGTGACCAAAAGCTTTTTGATCAAAACCTTTTTTACAGAAGAGGTGTAATACACATCTACTAACTATATGGAAGTTTTAATTCAATTATAATTATCATAACCTGAGATATTTAAAATTTAAGATTGGGGCGAATTTTTTTTTCTTTATATTTTTTCCTTCAACATTTTAGGGATATTTCCTAAGTGACGAATCTTTAAGATCAAATATTTCGAGAATGAAAACTCGGTTCAAGATGAAATAAAAGCTGACGTTTATCATTTTTTCTCCTCTTTTGTATGAACCCAACTGATATTTTCACCTCGGAATCGCTCTAAAATGGTATGTTCCTCAAAAATGATAATGTTATTGTGATAATTTTAAATTTTTGATTATGTTACTAAATTCAAGCAAATTCAAATTACCATTACACAAGTTTTAAAAATTTAATAACTGCAACCATGCAGAGAATGGTCTGATAGGAGGGAAGGAATTTTACTGTAAGAAAGGGTTTTCAATGAAAAGGTTTTTGCTTTGTTTTTTAAATGTGAATAAAGAGTTTTGGCAAAGAGAAAAATTTTACATAATTGTAAGTTTAAATAAAAAAATGATGCTAAAATACTATCCAAGTCTTTGTTTGTCCTGCCAAGAATTTCGTCTTGCTAGAAGTCATTGTAGTAAGATATCATGGTAAGCTATTTTCAAAGATTGCAATTGGGAAGCCGCATCTTGGAAAAAGTGAAATAAATTCCAATTATTGGTTTAATCGGTGATGGACTAGTTTATTTGCTGGCTTCACACACTCATTTCTACTCTTATTATAAACTATAAAAATCTAAAATCCCTTATACATCATCTCAGCTTTGTTTTTTTAAACCATTCATAAAACTGCAATCTCCGAGTCCAAAATCTTTCTTGCCAAATGGACCTCATAGATTCTAATCTTGCAAAAAACTCTGTTTCATCCTCTGAATCGATCGAACCTTCTTCAAGTCAAGTGCTAGTTTGAGGACCCAAAATAGCACTGCATAATAATTTTTTATGTTTCTCTGAAATGCTAACAACTGAGAATTATCTTTCTTACCTTTCTAGTTATTTCTTACACGATTAAAACAATGTAGGAAATGGAATAACTTTATTCCATGCAGCAGGATTTAAAATAATTTTTTCTACGTAACGGACATTGTGACCAACGAAAACCAGTTCTCACCAGACAATTTTTAAGCCATTGAAATTTGATGACCGGGAGAAACACATGACAATCATTATTGTATTCAACTTTTAAAAATATATACGATTTTCTTCCGTTTTGAAGGCAGCTCGCAGTTTTATTCTGTGTTGTTAGGTTTTTTTTTAATTCACTAGCTGCGCGCAGCGTCGTGTTGGCCTGCGAAAGCAGTCCAAGATAAAAGATCGCTGCGTGACCCCTTACTTACTATGTGCTATCTCTTATTTAAAAAAAGGTGAGAAAAAAAGAAAAGATAGACAGTTGCCATAGGAATCATCCATTTCAGAACCATTTAAGGAAAGTGTGCACCAATTATGGTCAATAAAGGCTACGAACAAGTAAAGTTATAATTATTTTCGAAAACTGGTAATTAAATGACGTCATAGGCCATACCAACCAAAATTTAAATTGAGCGAAAAAATTTCAGAACCAGTTGAAGTATATGTGTACTAAGTTGCGTTAGTAAAGCAAAAGACAGGTCAAGTTATAAAAAAAAAAAAAATTAAAAAATGGCCATAGCAACCAATTGTCATAATTGGATTAAAAGTCTTTGAAACCATTTAGGGAGTTTCTGTACCAAATTTGGTTACTAAAAGCAAAGTATATAAGAAGTTATCACAGTTTTTCCAAATGAACCTTCAAATGACATTGTGGGCCGTTGCCAAAGCAACCAACCGTCAGATTTAGCCTACAAGTTTTCGGAACTATTTTATGTACATGTGTACCAAGTTTGGCCTCGAAAGGCAAAGCACAGGTGACGTTATAGAAAATTTTCAGCATGGCAATTATTCCCTGTTTTCTATACAGAAATATTTATACGGAAATCGTCAGGAACATTGGAGGGGTTTCTCTCGAATATTTTTTGGCGTTCTCTGATAGGTTGTTTTTCTTCAAAGGGTTTTCAGCCGATGAAAATCCCTAATTTGCTCTTTTAACCAATCAGCTCGCATAAATTTTCACCCTTTGACGCTAGCATTCCCACTCTACGGTTTTGATATATGTATTATTATTGGAGGTGAATGGGAAAGTTATTTGTTTGTCACTACTCCGAGTTTCATGCACACTTCGAGCAATCTTCAGGTAACTCGACAATTACCTAACCAGAGTTACCTGAAGATTGCACAAAGGTTCCATGAATCTCGGAGTAGTGACAAACAAATTGTTTTTCTATGCACCTAGAATAATAGTTTTGCTCTGCTAGTCATTGAGCACTTTACAAAAAAGAAGATTTCTACTTCGATTATTATTACAATCATTAATTTATTCATTAAAAAAACAATGGTTATATCACTACTTCACTTCCAAAGGCAAATCTCTTGGTTTTAACTTTGTGCTATTAACTCTGTGGATATCAATATTCATGCCAATGGAACTTGATCAAGAGAGGCCTCACATAATATTTATAATAGTTATCTTCATCAGTGTAACATAGTTGTTTGGATTATTTTTAAATTGTGTTTTGTAGCAGTGGTAGTAACGATAAATAAATTGCAAAAAATTTTTGTAAAAATAAAATGAATTAAAATAAATAGGAAAATCACAATCAGAAAAACTGGAAATGTAATTTGAAAAAGAATATTTTTAAGAATTCGGATCTAAGAAAATATTCAGAATTGGTATTATGAAATATGAATATCGGTTTGATAATAACATGTGCAGTAATACTATAATAATTTTTTTCGTGAATGATGTTTCTCCTCCTATAGAAAGCATATCAACAACAACTTTATAGTGTTTTCAAGCAATAAACGATGCAGATGAAAAAGAATTTAGAGAAATATATATTGTGATATACCCTTGTTGTGTAGAGTTGTTCAAATATAGGTCAGGAAACGTGTTAAAGAAAATGAACTAGAAGCTGCCTAGCAGATGAACTCTCACGAAAAAGTTCCTGACAAAACTTTATAATCTGAAGAAGACCTCGACGTAACATATTGAATTTATATTGAACCGATAATAAAACTGACAAGCTACCAGGACTTTAAAGGGAGTGTCATACTTTAGAACAACTTAAGCTCAAACTAAAGAGTTCTTTGAAACATAGAATAGACTTTCTACAGGATCAAAAAATCTTTTTTCCTTTCAAGAGATACTTAAGTTTATAAAGATTTTGGGCATGCCCAGTGGTGATGTCATCAAGACGAAACAAAAAATGCTGACATACAAAATCTATGAATCCACAATATTTTTTATGAAGGAAAATTTTCATGGAATGTTCTTTATTATATGCTTTTAAGAAGCTAAAAGTGGTTTTCATTTCAAAAACGTTGCCTCAACCACTAAGAAAATACAAGATTTAATTTGCAGGCATGAGGTCAAAAAGGCCCTGGAACTAGTTCCAGGTGTATTTGGCAAAAAAATACATTAAAACTTTTTCCAGTAGCTATGTGTCAAGGATCCTTCATTAAAAATTTCATGAAATTATCTGAGTTTTTTAGATATTCAGATTTGCAATTTCATAGAATATGAGATTCATTTTGATGACATCACAACAAAGCATAATACAACTTTAACTAAAACAAAATATATATTTCAAGAACAAAAAAAGCGTTAATTACTCTAATGGAAGAAAGTTTTGCGAATTGAAAAAAACGCAAAAATTTTGCATTTCGCATGAAAAACTTTCGCGATTGAGAGATTTAGAAATATTCTGCGGGAAAAAACTTTAGTGGATAGAGAAATATCAAGATAAATTTCTGAATCAA
>JANSTP010019458.1:0-15269 GCA_025330745.1 Cladonema radiatum
AAAAATGGGTATCTTTCTCTGCGCTGTAGCTTCCAATTTTTGTTCTCTATTCCCTTTAAGTTTCAATATCGTCTCCAATTTCTTTCGCACCTTTCAACGTTTTTTGTTAGAATAAATTATCTTGTTTCTTTGTTTTGATTCACCACTGCCATTGATGCTTTTCGCAACTTTCTGGGTTCTGGATTCTGAGTTAATTTTCTGGATCAAAGTCAAGCTGGAAGAAAAAATACATTTTGAAAAACAGAAAAAGAAAACAAATTGAGCAATTTTTCAGCATTCGGGAGATTTCTTTGAGAATAGGAAGATCGGGAGGTGAATACTAAAATCAGGAGACTCCCGAAAGAAGCGGGAGACTTGGACCATATGCATGTAAAAAGCGAGCTATTGTACCCGTCTTCTTTAAACACCAGACCAGATGGAGAAAGCAGATCAATTACCTTAGCATCTTCAGCTGGGGCTATTTCAATAACTTTCTGATTTTTTATGACCTAATCGATGGTATTTTGAATTATCATATAATTTTGGGATAGAATTATAAAGTTCAGGAACAACTACACACAGAGGACACGTTCCATCTACTAAAACAATATATAGGTACCTTATAACAAGAACTGAGGTGTGTAAGCAGACACAGCAGACATATTTTAGGCCTGGTACCCAGGACCTTTAAGAATGAGTACAAGAGACCTTCTACTTTTTCCTTTCAAGGAGGACCTGATAGTGAACCCAGAAAGGGAAGTATACTTCTGGTTTGAGCAGTTTCAGGTGTCATCTCACTGTAGAGGGCCTATCAGAGGGATCTGTGGACTTATTTCAAGTGCAAGACGCGAGGGAACACGAAATCATTACAAGTTGGCCTGAAGAAAGTGGATTAGCTGGTGTTGTCAACGGAAATGGATCCCACTACCTGTGTTCTGAAGTCTGACTTAGACGCCTTAGCAGGACCTTTCCAGGAAAGCTTAAAGTGTAGCACAACTATCTCAGCTGACCATGATACCATATACTCTTTACCCATAGGGCAATATTCACCAGTCACAGCGTTTATTAAAGGAGTATTTCATGAACGACCTCCAATACCAAAATTTATTTTTATTTCGAACACCCAAGTGGTGATAAATTACCTAGATTGGTTAAATAACGAGAAAATAGATTTAAGAATCCTCACTTTGAGATTAACCATGCTTCTAGCTCTGAAGAGCTATGTTAGAGCTCATGCAATCTGTTATCTAGATACTAATTTTATGACTAAGCAAAATTCAGGCTCTACATTTTAATTTGCTAAATTAACGAAAACATCTAGAGATGGCAAACTGTGACCACCAATAAGGCTAAATTTATTCCCTAGTAACAAAAATCTCTGCATCTGTTCTACTTTGGAACTTTACTTGAGAAAAGTGGGTGTTCACTAGGAAGGGATAGCCAACTTCTCAGGAGCTTCTTGAAGCCTTTTAAACCTATTTACACATCAACCATTTTGAGGTGGCTGATTCAAGTACTGCTGTAAACTTATTTGGGGTGAACACTTCCGTTTTCACAGCACATTCTATGCGAGGAGCAGATGGCTACTATGCATTTAGAAGAGGGACCTTAATAAAGGCCAGAATGCAAAAAGCACATTGGTCAAGAAGTTCAATCTTTGACAAATATTACTACAGAGAAGCATACTGCTCCGAATAAGAGCTTTGAAGAGGGGGCGATTGCCAATGGCATTTGGAATTTATTAGACAAAGGGAGGCGGTGTAAATCTTATGGAATGAAATGAGAAATTATGCCACGGTCGAGAAGCGCCCTGCCGGGTAATTTTGATTTTATTCCATAAAATTATGCTGACGATCTAAGTTCTCATCACACCCTCCACTGGCTTAATTTCTAATTTCTCATTTCAGAAAGTTCAAGTTACTGTGGATATGGTCGCGGTCGTGGCATTTATCGTGGTGCCGGTTATATTGATTTATTTGCTTGATGACTGCATATTTGCCTGGACACCTGGTGATGTGATTCCAAAGGAATCTCACTGATCTTTATGTCAGTTTTGTTTAATGTTAAATTTGTTTTTCTCTTTTCATCACTCCTTGCATTTTCCATCTTTCAAGGTGGGTTTACATGTGGCAGAAGTCCTCAAAAGCTTTCCTGGCTTAGTGATGAACATATTTTTCTTAAAATTATACTATATATATAGAAAAGACAGAACATTTATTATTCCATTATTAAGTTTGTTATATGTAATGTCCGCAATGTTTCTCGAACGTTTGTTAGCTTTTAGTAGAAAATTGTTTTTTGGATTGCAAGTGGCATCTGATATTTATTAGAGAATGGGTGAAATGACAAACTTAGATTGTCGGCTTAATTTTAAAGAATAATATCAGAATTACCCACCCCCCAGGGTGCTTTGTGCCTTGGCCTAATTTCTCTTTGATAGATATCACGTTTTAATACATCAAAGACAACATTCAGATGTATTTAGGTATTCTCAGCTGCAATGTAAAAAGTCTATCAGCTGATGACTATACTGTAGCTGTTACTGCAGCCGAGTGTGCAGGTAATGCTGAGTTAAAGAGCAATCAAAAGAAAGCAGATACTGAAGTAGTATTCCATGCTTTGGACATTTTACTATCCTCACCTGGCAATGTGTGCATTTGTTCTTCATCGAGTGATACTGATATGCTTTTATTGCTCTTGGTGCCGTAAAAAAGAGAGGTTGTGTGGTCATAGATTATGGCAATGGGACTATT
This sequence comes from Cladonema radiatum, assembly GCA_025330745.1. Taxonomy (NCBI): domain Eukaryota; kingdom Metazoa; phylum Cnidaria; class Hydrozoa; order Anthoathecata; family Cladonematidae; genus Cladonema; species Cladonema radiatum. The sequence goes on from JANSTP010019458.1 coordinate 2,733, forward strand.
CGAAGGTAGAGCTGGCTGAATGGATTGCATGGGTTCATTGGAAATGACTTTGTTAAGCATTTTTCCGAAAAAGAAAAGTATGTTGCTGGAAATTTATGCTAAAAGATGACCATTTTGTAGAAATATTTACACAGCTTGGGTGTGAATGGGAGGTCCCAACAAATCTTAAAAAGGTCTTGGAACAAATGAATCTAATAAGCAGAGTGTCAATGCGACTCATTTGGAACTTTTTGAAAAGAAACAGCAAAAAGGTATAAATGTCGACCTTTCAGTTATTCTGTCATGTTATTCTTCTATTCAACTTCATATGAAAAGCCTCATTATATGGAGAGATTTCGGAAGTTTTCTGGTGTCGCAAGTTTAGAAATTGTTCCGCATGCAACGTATGGATTGGGTCCAGATGAAGAAGTTCAGTGGATCGATGAAATGTTTCCAGAAGATCTTCAATCACTTTTTATCCAAGATGACAATAGTGCCAACGAAAGCATGGAAAAAGTAACTTTGATGATAACAGTATGCAAAACGGTGAAGAAGAAGATTACAAAGATGAAGATGAAGACATTAACAACGATAATAACTACCTTTATTCCATTAATTTTTGCGTCCCTCTTATTTTCGCGCAGCGCATCTGTTCAAAAATAAAAGGGTGCACGAAAAGGCCTTTTTTCGCGCACATTGATGCGCAAATATCAAATGGTGCGCGAAATAGAGAAATTGCTCTAAGAACCTAATTCAGACATTGCAGCCTTTCCACGAAGTCCGTATTAGATGGGTAAGAGGGAAAGATATCAGTTGGTATAAAGAAAGGTTTTTATATGGACAGTATGCTCAATTAATCTACAAAATTACCCAATCTTCAATAAAAATTCTGTCTTGTGTTTCCTGCGAAGACCAATTTTTCTTATTTTATCTGACTCCAGATTTGAATGAAAATATAATCCAGAGTTTCAACCCTTTTGTAAAAAAAAAATGATATATAGCGCATAGAGAACTTTCAAAAGCAGATGGGTTTTGTTGAGACAAAAGGCAACCTACGTAATACAGTCAAACCTCCAAATAGCGGGCACCCACAGGTCTTATTGAAAATTTCTGTTGTCCGGAGGTGTCTGCTATACTGTGTAGGGACTTTGCTGTGAGCGTTTGACCAAAGTCACTAGAGGATAAAGAGACTTCGAGCTACTTTGGTTTGACCGTTACACATTCTCAAGAAATATGATTGGTATTTGGAGTTGCCCACTACATAAATGGGATTTCCACTATTGGGAGGTTTTAGGAGAGAAAACTTTGAGGGATGCGCGAAAATATGAGGGGGCGAAAATATAAGTGTCGCGAAAATTAATGGAATTAAGGTATAATGACATCTGATTCTAAAAACCTTACTGATTAACAGTGTCATTTCTTATGTTTATAATGTTTTCCGTGACTTTGTATACCTTTGAAACTTCAGAGAGAGAGAGTTTGATAGTAAGTTTTATGCAAAAAAATAACTTCTGTCTGTTTTTGCATTTTCTGTTCGGAAAATTACACATATTAACTAGTGTTCAGAATGGAGTAAATGTGTTTCTTATTTTATAAAATTTACAAATAAAGCATCCCCTATAGTAACAAATTTTGGAATAAACGTATGACTAGTTCTGAAATACAACTTACAAATATCCAGGTTGTCAAAATCACATAGCATGAAATATACATATATACAAAATTAGCTTCCTGTTTGAGCTTGAAACCGTCTAGAATCTTAAAATATATAGGTATATTGGAACTAGGAAATGTCTAAGAAAATTTATTTACCTCAAGGTGGCACCAAAGTCCTTATATTGCCTGGTCTATCAAGTGTGATATTGTTTTCACATCAAAATGAATAATCTTGAATCTTGGAAGTTTCTTCAGTATTACAGACAGTGTACTCTTTTTGACATGTCATTAAGCAGGAACTAACTTTTGTGCATGATAAACACGACATTATGTACTGAGACTCAATCTTTTTCAGGAAAGATATCTTTCTCAAGAGAACTAAACGTAGTCATGGTAAGAAACACAACACCTGACATGACACCAATTACACTACCATGGAGTTTGTCAGAAATTGAGGTGGGGGTCGTTAAATGCTGAAAAGTTATGTGATTATCTTATCTCAACGATCAAAAGCTGTCATGAAACAATTGGAGCTGAGAACGATAGGTCCATTGTTCTATAGAACAATAGAAACTAAAAATATTACCTGAGCTGACTTGAAATTTTCATATGCTTTTTTAAAAAAACCTGAATTTAATGTTTTCTATTTCTTGAATTTTAGATGTGGCTTACATACTGCAGATGGTACATTGAAGCGTTTAGCACAATTCAAAACAATGAATTTACCTGACGTTTCTGAAGAGTTTCTACATAGCTTTCGAAAGATAATAAAACATTTAAAATTAAGTGGTAAGAAAGTATAATGTTTGGTTCCTTTGAAGTGGTGTATCACAATAACTGCTTTGTTGTTGATTTAGCATGTCTTACTACTATAGTGCAGTATTATTTTTTTCTGATTTTTAAGATTATTTAGATTGTTGATTAGATTATACTAATTTTACATAATCTTTAGATAAAAGTATGTGTGCTCTACATGAAGTTCTGGATGAGTTAGGAATGAAGAAAGTAAAGATGATGGGCTTCTGTCACACCCGAATACCTATGTGAAGAAAGAGCGCCGATTTTCACCAAAGAATATGTTCTACATGCACTGGCTGATAATATCATCACCATCGATGTCTACAGAATCAATCTGTCGCTTTCAGAATCTTTAGGTACTGCAGTAACATATAAATTATGATTGCTTTCTCCAGAGATCATTTTTGGAATAATTTGATGAAATTAATCCTTATCGTTTCTACATACATTTTAGGAAATAAGAAGATTCCATTATTTGATTCATTTGTAGATAGATTACGAATGGACGAAAATGGAAATCTATCGGTAGCCATTGTCGTTAATGTTTAGGTTCATGAAGTAAGTTTAAACTGTACCCATCCCCCAATGCGTGGTCGCGATGTTGATAGATTGCAAATGCTGATATCAAACTCAACCTCAAACATAAATGACCGAAATCAAGAGGAAACATTTTTGGAATATGCATCAGCATAAGATATTCATCTTAGAATTGATCTGGAGCAAAGGGTCACACTGTTGGAATGATTATTGCAATGATTATGTTCATTCAGTCAAGGAAAATCAGTGGCGGGACAACCGGGGGGGCAAGGGGGGCTGCACCCTCGGGCACAGGATCTTCAGGGGGCACCTTCTTCCTTTTAATAGCTTAAAAGAAGAGAAAAACAAGTTAGAACACAGAAAGGGGGGCAAAATTGTGTTTTTGCCCTTGGGCGCAATGAAGAGCCCTCCTGCGACTGAAGAAAACAAAGATTATTGGACGGACTAGGATATATCGATCAAGTATCCATGCAAAATCAATGGGACAATTGAAGATGTTGTCAAGTAATTTCGAAATCTTTATCCTGTTTTTAACAGGTGGGTTAATGGTGACTATAGCAAGGTCCTGAAGACTGGAAACTTCAGGTTTTGGAAAAACATCACAGATTTCTTCAGCATTTCACATCGAAACTTGTGTGCTCTAACTCGCATACTTTACAATATTATAAGTAACACTGGACCACTTGAGAGATCTTATTCTAGATTGGCTAAGCTGTTTTACAAAGATAGAAATAGGTTAAAAGCAGAACACATGGAGACACAATATGGTCTTTGCACACTGAGAGAATACAGGTTTGATTACACTGCAGCTCGCAGGTGCATGGGAGATTAAAGATATTTGTTTGATTCATTGTACATGGTACATTATGCTGTACTGTATATTTTTAGTGGCTTTTGCAGAGCAGCATTTTTAATTTCACTCAATAGGGAAACTATTGGTTTGATTTGTCTTCATTTTTGATTTGTTCCATTCCTCAGTTTCCAGTATTGTGGGTGTTTTTCCCAATAACTTACATACTAAGTAGACTTCCAACTCCCTTTTTTCCTAGTGAGCAAGTTAAAGCTTCAAGAAACAAAACCATTAATATTATTTTCCACCCAAACAATGGCATAGAAAGAACACTAGTTTGCTAAGCATGGGGTGATAACTCCTACTTTACCTAAATGAGTACTTTTTTCTCTTTAAGGAAAATCAAGTATGAATAAACTTGAGGGTGGAAGGCTCAAATCACTTATGACCTTAAGAGGGGACTAATTCACAAGGGGGAAATTAGATTCATTCTTGTTTATCTGGGGGGATTGATAAGAGGAAATTTCAGGTTTAAGGGGGGACTGAAAACCTTGGATGAAACCATGATTCAGACGGCTTCCCGATTTTTATTCAGAACGTAAATAGGAGGGTACATATGTCAAAACCAGTAAAACACAAGCTAGCCAGTAAAGAAAACAAATTATGGTACCGGTGGAAAATTATAAAAAAAAATAACAAAATGTTATAATATTAATTTTAAATATAAATATTGGATTAGAAAATTTCAGAAAAAAAAAGAATTTTTGGGAAGAGGATCGCTTGTCCTTTTTGATTCCCTCTGTATACACCCGTGTTAAAAAAGCAAGGATACGATTATATATTTAGAAAATAAAATAAAACTACTCGAGAATGAAATATGCAATTTGAATCAACAACATGACATAGCAGAAAATACAGATATTTCAGAACATTTGTCACTAGAAAAAAAAAAGATTATTAGCAAATGAGCTTAATTATCTGATTAATGCGTCTATGAGAAACACATTCGTATTTAAATATATCGAGTTTGATCCTGAAAATGAGAAATCATGGGCTGGTACAAAGGTTAAATTAGCCTAAATTAGTTAAGGAGCCTGTACAGTAATGCTGTGTGTTTCTTCTGGCTTAGAGAGAATACACAGATGGATGACTGTCTTTTTACGGTCAATTGTTACTTACGAAAACGGAAGTCCTAAATCTTTTTCTTCAACTTTCAGAAAATAATTTCCCATGATCCTTCTTACGCGTGGTAAAGGGTCGCATTATCCAATCACAAAGCTAGTTGAGTGTCAATATAAACTAGACCTAGTCATTTTCTGATTCTTTTTATTGGGAATTTTTTTTTTCTGTCAAAGGCATATAGGGAGAAAACGACTAGTACTTATTGGACAATTTGCGTAATTCCATTCACTGTTTTCTTTACGTTATTTTCGAACATTATAAACCAGGGACAAAAAAGAAATCGATTTTCAAGATGTAAACAAGGTCGCTAGCAGTACAGTCTAGCTAGAGTTTCAGATCCTACTGACTGAAGTTAGTTGTGTACTAGCCACTGGGCAAGTTGTGTATCGTTCATCTTGGTTTATGTACATGTTGTGAAGATAGCTACAACAAAAAAGAACAAAGAAGCTGGAGATACTATGGAAGGTACAAAAAGATAATCAGGCAAGAACAGTTGGCTTCAGGTTTAGGTAGCTAACCAGTTTTACACCTCAGTGGTACATAGATACATATAGACATAAACTGTCACTAGCTATGTACTTGCCATGCAAAGTGAAAAATTTGCAAAGTTGGATGGGACTTTATAAAAGCTCTGCTGTTAGATAAAGCAATGAGAAGCCCAACAACTGCAGCTAGAAAGCGTTTCATAAGATATAAGCTCACTCAGTGTAGTTATCATATTGCAATTCATATCAGATCAATTTATTGATGTTTCTTTGCCATAGAGAGGCTTTACATATACCTTGCAAAGTCCTTCAAGTAGATTGCAAGGAATAAATGACCAAAATATGAGCTAGCTAGCTTGAAATAACAGAAAAATATGAAATTATATATAAAAGTTTTTGGTACAAAGGTTGAAAAACAACCTCAAGAGATTGTTATTATCCGGTGCCATTTCTTTTGGTAATGGGTTCTGAATATGTAAGTTCTAGGTCTCGTAATATTTGCTGATACAATACAAAAGAAAATTCACTAAAGGAAGTTACTATTATAGCTTTTTAGTTAAAGAAAGTTAACCTACGGTAGACTTTTAACTAGGGACTCTCATTAAGAATAAAATTTACTTTCAAGGATTTTGATAAAGATCATATTCCATGGTCACATTTCTAGAGGAAGGTGTCACAGATTTATTTTTTAAAGAAAATAATTTTGGAGGTCTGCGCACCCCATCACACCATGGCTGGATGCAAATGACAATATAATAATTACTTTTTAAGATTGTTTTTAAATATGTATACATCATGACATTTCAATTTTGTTTCTGATCACCTTTTTTTGGTGCGATGTATGTTCACTTTTTACTTACATTTTAGACATATAATCTGCTGCTGCTGATTGGTTAGCCAATTTGTATGTATATAAATGCTTTACAAAACCTTAATTAATTTAGAAAATACATTGAACCAGAAACGAAATTCCTATAATTATTCAATCAATTTTGCGCTCGCACTCCTTAAAAATTACCTTCTGGTTGAAATCTCAAATATATACTATGATTTTGACGTCCTTGAAATATCCACAGTCACTCACAACATTCTAAGAAATTAGGTCACCAAAGTTAAGTAAATACATTAAAATTACTGCATATATACAACATGAATCATCGAATCGCAATAGTAATGCTTAAAATGGGCTTAAATTAGAGATTTTTTATCAATTTTACAAAATCAAAAACTTAACAGATTTAATTTTGCTTTCTATTTTGAAAAAACTAAAAGTGAAGGAAATCTGAAGGCAAATTTGATTGCATCATACTGTCTTGTTAAATATTATTATAACATTTACTTTGAGGCTCATGTTGAAAGGAAGATTTGTGTAGAAAAGAATAAAAACAATGTGTGATGTTGTTTCCTCGCTATGGAAAATATATTTCTTGGGCAATTTATACAAACAATTTAGTTACCCTGCCCACAGGACCCGTTAGTCAAAAATAGTTCCTCAATTTTTAACATTAAAAATTATAAATATCTTTAAAATCAGCAACCAGTAGTATTCCCTGGTAACCAGAAATAATCCCTGGTAATCAGTAATAATCCCTGGTAATCAGAAATAATCCCTGGTAATCAGTAATAATCAATGGTAATCAGAGTAATCTTGGGTAATCTCGTACACTTTTTTTCAGTTATACACCCCTCGTTTATAACTGTTATTATAACTGTTATTAACGCTGCATTTTTAATTGTAGGAATCTATTGAACAATGACACTAATAATAATAATAATAACAACAACAAGAACAACGAAAAAAAGAACAATAATATTAAAAATAATAATAATAATAATAATAATAATAATGAAAATAATAATAATAATAATTCTATGGTTTTGAATTGAGAAAACGTCTCGCAATTTGCGATATCAGGTTTGTCTAGAATAATGTTATTCCACAAGTTTGGGGCTCGATACTTTATGGAGAATTGAGAATCGTTAGTCTTACATTTGCATGCTTTTGTTTACAAAATAGGAGTTCTAATTTTGATTTGTTGGTACTAGCCCAGGCTATGTTTCCATAATTTATGTAACTTTGAACAAACGCAAAATAGAGTTGCATAAGATTTTTCTTGGCGATAATTTCTCTTGTATTATATAGAATACCAATGCTTTTAGAAACCTTCTTGGTAACATATTCAATATGTTGTTTCCAGCTCAAGTTTTCATTGATCAGCGCACCTAAATTTTTTGTAAATTTATGTCATTGAGAAGATTCGATACTCTGTGAAATCATCTCATGGTTGACTATTACTTTCGGGAAAGGCCTAGAAAAATGTTATTGCTTTCAAGGTTTAGAAAAATTAGACTTTTTGAAAGAATGTGTTATTGGTTTGTTTAGATACATGGAAAATTTTCTGTGATGGCTTGTAGGCTAACTTGGCCTGATCAGTGTAACAATGAAGCAAATGTTGATTCACTGCAGAAAAGATCAAGTCTAGATGATCAACTAGCAAAGCTTGAAGGCGTTTTTTTCAGTTGTATTGGTGGAACGCAAGGCAACTTGCAAAAGGACCAGCGAACTGTTAGTCCAGATATTGCATATTTTATTGTTAAGGGGGTAAAAATCTATTCGGACTTTCATCCGACAGTCTCAGCCACAGATAAAATACTCAATTTGTCTTTTTCGTTTTTATCCAGACAGATAATACAAACCATAATGTCATTACAAATTCCGTTATCAAAGCGGATTTATATCTGATATAAGTTTTATTAAATTGAAACCATCTCATTCCAACAATACCAATTCTCCAGAGCAAATCATTCGGTCATTAAAATTAGCCATAAAGGTACTATTTATTGGGGCTCTATCGTTCTGCTGGCTATACATTTGTGACTGGTTATAAGTTATGTATAAGATATAAAAACTATTCTCAGCAATTTGTAAGTTGTTTTGTATGGCATATAATTTGTTTCTTCACAATGCAATATTTAAAAGTATTTCAAGTCAAATTATTTTCTTGGATAAATTTTCGAAAAGAAAGTAACCGAAAAGCATATACAAGATAAATTTTCTTAAGAGAAAAATTAAATGACAAAAATTAATGTTGATTATTAATCCAAAAAAAAGAAGATAATAATTAGTTAAGATCTAGTTCTGGTTAAATTTTCATTAAATAAAAAATAATAAGTGATGGACAGGATATTTTTAGGTGTTGCGTCGTGTCAGAGCTAAATTAAAAAACTCTTAAATTTTAGGTGTGCAATCATAGCGTGTCTTACTTCTTTTTGTCGTTGTGACACTAAGTAACAACTGAACCAAATAAAAGAGTTGATTATAATGTAAATCAATCGTTTTACAGAATCAAAATCTTTTTTCCTACTAAAGATATTTAGGATTAAATATTTTTAGGAATGCCCAAGTTAAAACAAAAAATAGTTACGCATACAAAATCGGCATTACATCTGCGTTTTTTTATAAGCAATTCCTCCATAAGCAGCTGAACTCGATTTTAAATATTATTAAACAACTTGAGGTATGAACAATTTTAAGCATAAGTAATTTTATGCTCTCCATAAAACATCAAAACACAAAAAAATAATTGTCCTTTTACATCACTTAATACCATATAATTCTTGAGTTTTATATTATCACTTTATTTCACGTATCCTCTTTTTCTTACACAGATACATATAATTTCATCAATGAAATTAAAGTAACCATTAAGCAATTTTAGATCTAAAATTGGTGTAAAAACAAACAACTTTACATGTGACTAATATTGCAAATTGTTAATGAAATTGTGTGTCTAAGCTTCTTTAATTTATCATGAAACAAATATTTTGAAGAATTCTTTTTATTGTATGCTCTTTCCTTCAACTTTCTAGCTTGTTTCTTGTACCAGCCCCTTTTCATAACCAGGGATGGAAAAATATTTGTGATGATTCTTTATTTTTGAATAGCTATAATGGAAAAAGATTTGCTTCAACTACTTAAGAAGCATGGTTTTTGAGATCCAATTTGTTTATTGCAGATTTCATGAAATTATTAAATGTAGTTTTGTCGTATTATCTGTTATAGTTTCTCAGAGAATTGGATTCATATTTTCAATTAATATAAACTTGCATATTAATATTATATCTCAAGAAAGAACAAAGAAATTAATTCTGTAAAAAATTCTTTAAATTATCGAAGGTGCTCTTCCAATTGACCTAAACTTTAAAAATAATTATTACTATGACACCCCTGTATCAGCAACTGCAATTTAAATACGTTTGAGTTAGTATCGACAACTTTACAAAACTTAATTGATAAAACTGTTTTATAAAAACTCAAAAATTAAGAGTCCAATAACATTCATCAAGCTTTTTGTTGCCTAGTTGTCTCATTTCTGATTTTTAAAACCTAAACTGCTGAATGAGCATTACAGGCATTCAATAAAACCTTTATCTGAGAACTTCAAATTTTTAAAAGTTAATTACTAATAACTCATCTGCAAAAGAGAGGCAAATTTTTCATCTCAATTTAGATTATCTTTACAGCAGGCTACCTTAGTGTATGACACTTCTCTCAAAACATACTTACTTTAATCTAAAATTTACTATATACTGTCCTTCAATGCAAAAAAGGGCCAATGCATCAAACATAGGTACAAATGAGTAGAGTACATGTGGTCTCTTTAACAGTCTAATAAAATTATATTTCTTTCGAAATTTGGAAATTAAGTTTTTACGCCTCAATAGGCTTATGGTCATGCCATTAGCAACAACATGAGAAAACCGTCCACCTTGCCACATAGCTGCCAAAATACTGTTAAGAGTCGTGAATTTATATTGCCGATAAGTTATTAAATTGTTTTCGTTTATCTTTTTGGTAGCAAAATAAAAACAAACAAACAAACAAATATCATATCTGGCAGACCAAGGAACCTTCTTTATCAAACTATCAAATCAAAACTCTATTTTATCAAATATCAAACTCTAGTTGGTACTCTTCTTCTACGCAAACTTATAATAATCCTTGATAAAGTGAGTTTCCAGGCCAGGATCAAACTACCAGAATAATATTTTTAGAAAAGGAAGAGCCTGCAGCAACTTATCCATAAAAGAGGTTTTCCCAATAGCATTTAGCTAATTAGACAAACCATTTCCAGAGTCATCATATAGCTAATGGAAACTTTATTTAGGAAATGACAGAAAAATGAATTAGCTAAAGCTAATCTGGGTTCCTGACTCACATTATAAAGTCTCATGAGCCAATCATATTGCTAAATTTGTCACGCGATACTCGCTACCTGCAGTGAATAACAGAAAAACATGTGCCACAAACGTTGGTACAAAAGAGAATGAAGAAATGAAGTTATTGACGCGGTACCTATCAAATTAGTAACTTCGTAATTGATTGAATCTCTGAGAGTGTGAAGCATGGTAATAATAATAGGTTTAGGTGAGAAAAAACTTTCCCTTGTCCATATTTGTCTTATAATTGCCAATAAATTAAAAGCTTTTTATTATATTCAATGTTTTTTAGTTCACACGACACCAATTTATCACACAATTTATCTATATGAGCCTTCAGCTCTTGGGAGAATTATAACTGTACCCATTAGTCCAATTCCGCACTCAAAATTGCGCAAGTTTGTATTTTCTAGTTTCCGAAGTAAAGAAATTGGACCACTCGTTAGTCTACTAAATCAGCTGCATTTTAGAGCAAGCACATGTCTATATGTTGCAATATCATAATGTTTTGATAGCAGCGGTAACAAAACTTTCATTTCTATTGATTAACAAAAAGTAGAATGTAAAATGGAATAATTTCTTATACTATACAGGCCAAGTTTATCTCACACGGAGTTTGAGAGTGAACATAAGTAGTATTCGTTTTTTTTCCGAATATTTATAAGCTTTTAATATAACTCAGTTAGAAAATACATTGCCACTATATAACAAATTTGCCTCTTGCAGGGATTTTCTCAGAGTGAATAATTGAATAATTGTTATTCACTTTTTCCATCAAATATCAAAACAATCAATCAATCTACAGGAAATATACATGCTATCAGAGGCGGATTTAGTGATGCCACTTAAGCATTGGACTAGGTTGATTTTTTCAAGGAAAACATCACGCGGAAGTAATTTATCGGAAAGCAAACCTAACTTGAAAGAAAAATGATTTGTAACCAAATTCCTTCAGATTATTTTTATCTTTCAGGTCGATATTCTCCAGCTTCACAGCCTATGATCATGATCGTTTACTGTATGTCTCAACACGGCCCACCATGTGGTCTGGATCTGTGAAAACTCCTAATTTCTGAGTTTAGTTTTAAATTGGTTTGACACATTTATGTAAACCCCTCTATAAAAATCTTGAAGTCTAATTGGCTTGCTTTAAAAAAGGGGAACCCGTATTTTTAACAAGACTTTTTAATTGGTTTGCTTCATTTGATTGGCTTGTTTCATTTGTATTTCATTTTGATTGGTTTGCTTCATTTGAGCTTCATTGTCATTGGTTTGCTTCTATTGAATTGAGTTTTTCATTAATAATGCCCTCCTTCTGATTAGTTTGCATCAGTTGACATCGGGTCGTCCATTAACTGGATTGAAAGCAGAGTAGCACAAACCTTCATTCGGTTCAGTTAACACTTTTTTAAAAAAAAATACAAAAGATAACCAACCACAGAATTTCCACCATGTCTAACGCATATATTATAAAGCCGTGCATCATGAAATCTGAATAATCAAATTTTATTTCCGATATATACTATTGCAAATTTCGATATCTAGTTACGCTTGTGTGGCTTAGTTGGTAAGTGTGCTGCCTTCGGAAGCAATGGTCGAGGGTTCGAGTCCTGTCAGCAGTACTTATAAGCTATTTTTTTTACCTTTTTTCAGTATGTTAGAAGCAAAAAAACACGACACTTTATATAATCTTCACAATTTTTTTACGAGACTAGGTTATAGCACCATTTTCAAAAAAAAAATTCTTCTAGTCTGGAGAAATTAGGGTTACACATAGAAGTCAACGGTACAAAAGCCATTTTGAGTTTTTCTTAATCTTTTATCATTACTTTAGTCAGAAAAAAAAGTTTACCAAAAGTTCACGTGTGGAACTTTCAAAATAGCAACCTA
>JANSTP010019569.1:0-15268 GCA_025330745.1 Cladonema radiatum
AGTATATAGGAAACCTTTTTTCATGGCATTTTTCATTAAATTATAGATTTTTCATTAAACTAATTCCATTATAGAAAAATTTTCTTGTAGAAAAAAAGGCAGTCAAAAAAGCCGAAATAGCCAAATTAGAGAGACTGAAATGCAAAATTTTCTTCATTGCCCAACCATGGTGGGCGACAATTTTTTAAGACACTATTTTCAGGAAAAGTTTTGATTCAATTGTTTAAACCCCTGGCTACACCCCTGATTACCGTATGTATTTACAAGGAACTCAAAATACAACGCTAATTTGGAAGGTAGTTTTAGCCGATATAATCCTAAACGTTTGTAATATTACCAGACGGGATAAAATATTTTCTTTATTGGAAGAAATATTTGTGGCATCAAAGTTCTATATTAGTGTGGAATTAGATAATTTCAATTTTGACCATATCTGACCATGTGACCATTTCTGTGGCATTAATTAAAATCTTGAGAGTGCATCTTTTTTACCCAAATTCTGAACTGGCAAAACTTGCTATCTTAAAGGGCATTAGGTAGAAAATGGCGAGTAGCGAAATTAGGGTTGGGGTTAAAACGGCTGCGTAATTAGGCGGCGACATAACAGGGGAAACAAGGAAATGTCCTACAAAATGAGAAAACGGTTATTCATTCTAAGCAAGAATAATTTGAGCTATTAACAATGACACAACCTAAGAAAAGTGTATAAAAGCCAGGCGAAAATAGCAGGTATGCAGAAAATAAGTGCGTGCCCCAAGGTGACCCAAGGTGAGTTATTGTTCTTATTGACAATGATCTTTTTTGGAATAACATTTATAAAATATACCCTCCTGAGCTAAAACTTACCAAACAAAACATGAGTGACAACCAGGCTTCATTTTTAGATCTTGATATTAAAACTGAACAGAGAGTATTCGACATCAAGTTATATAAATGATAAGAGAGACAACTTCAATTTTCAAATAGTTAGAATGTCATATAAATCAAGCAATATACCATCTGAGATGTTCTATAACACTATATCAGCAGTACGCATTGCAAGAACAAGCAAAAATGCAGTAAACTTTCGAATACCTGCAAAGCAAGCAATTAAGAGAAAGAGCAAACAAGGTGAATCATTATTTAAAATTAAGTCATCTATCAAAAAATCTTTTCAAAACAACCGCAGTGACTATTCGAATATTTCTGCATCTTTTGATGAACTTAATGCACTCATTTTTCATAATAAATAATATTTTTTTTCGTGTTCAGGTCTTTTAAATATTTTTAAGAGCCACTGTAATACAGATAACCATTGATACCTGTCGTCTGACGTGCAAATTATTTTAAACTTTTTACACATTCTGTCGTTATATACTGGAATAAGGTTCCTTCTGATGACTGCTAAGCAGAACCATTATTGGGTGACTCTGCCTTATTTGTAATGTGTGGTTAGTCTAGGACAAGGAGTCGAAACTAACTATCACACATTATTGGACTTGTTGTTAATTTATTTGTTGTGTGAATTAAAGTGTTTGTCAAAGTAGCTTTTCCTGTCTGAATAATGTTGAACGCTTCTTATATTATTAATATAAGTTAGTATTAACATTGCATAACTACATTTAAGTTTCTAAGTAGTTTCCAGCTTCACAACATATGTAAACATTTTGAATAAATATAGGCAGATAGTGTATACATCTATAAACAATATTAAATTTAAGATAGTAAAATTTAACTAATATAAAATTTGCTACATTAAAATTCGCAAGAGTAAGAGTTATATATATTTAGCAAAACTCAAAATTTAACAAAATGAATAATAAATAGCTAAGCTAAAGGACTAGTAAGCAGATATAAAAACAAGTAAAACTATATTGATTAGACTTCTCTGTTCTAAAAAATTCAGCATACCTCGGGCCAGGTAGATCTTTGTCAGAACTCTCAAACACCTGGGCTAGATATTCAAGCAAAGCTGACAATAGATCAAATGACCCAGAATAGACGAACTCAAACAAGACAAGAAGCCGTCAGAACCTAACCAATCATACAAAGATAGCATGAAGTAAACTGACCACAAGCACAAATGAAAGCATGCTGAGTAGTATGTAAGCTTCTTGCCAGCATAATAAAGAAAAAAAGAGCTGAATCCCAAAAGCTTATGGTGATAGCCTTCTCTATGAAACTTCAAACAAGCAAACAGTATGAATGACAGCTCAGAAAAGGCAATGCTTCAAAGTTTAGAGAACATGCTGGCAGACCTCAAGGACCTGTAAGTATCTGTGGTCATAAAATGGTAATAAAATATGGCATGATAAAATTCTTAAAATTCAAATTTGACAATACTGCACACACAACTTATGTTCACATTGTTCAAGTCTTCTAGTATAAGAACTTCTAAAATACAGTACAGTGAGGTATGATTTCCCTGCCAGTGAATCTAAAATACTCAAAATGACGACATGATTGCAGCTCGGCAAAAGACTCATTAAACATCCCCTGGCGCTCTCAAAGAAAGAAATTACAATATCCTGTGACAAAAAGGCAAACTGGGCAGTGGCAGAAAGACAAGAAAGAGACAATTTTTTTTGCTCAGTTAATTTACTAGTATTTATCATGAAAACAGTTTTTAAAATGTTTGAGAATTGTAAATCATATTTATATACGCCAGTAAATAAATAAATAAATAAATAAATAAAAATTAAATGAGGAACTTGCTGAAAAAGCAAAAAAATGAAATTGCATGGCATAAACAAAAAATTTGAGAAACAAGAAAAGGATTGACTAGCAAAAATAAAAAAAAGCTATTTCTGAATATTCCAACTGACTGCAGCTCCTAATTATTTTCAAAAAATTGTCACTTTTAAAAGTTCTTTAAATGTTCTACTCTGTATCACTCTTTAATGTGAAAATATCAATCTAAGGAATAAAATGAGTGATAAATATATAAAACATATGCAATAATAAAGCATATGCACATTAGGAAATTTGTGAGACATTCTAAAGAGACACTTAAAAAGGCTATTTTCTTATTCGCTAGGACTGAAACGAAAATAACCTAAATAAATAAATTTTTATAACGAAAATTTATTTTCTAATAATCTCTATTTCAGTTACGTTAGGGAGTAAACTGCGTTTGTACCTGTAAGATGGGAAAGGGAGTAGTTTGGGTGCTACGGTATGCTCTAACCATCTAATATGAAAAAATTTTCGTGTATAAAAATAGTCAAATATGAGAACAATAAAATTAATAGAACTTGGAAAGCATAAACGCAGCTGAGCTATAGACCAAGTCCTTGAGTCACTGATAAAAGTTTTTTGACGTCGTCTTTAACATAACCATCTTTTACGGATTCTGACTTCCCACTGTCGTGACGTTTGAATAGACGGTTGCTTAGACCGTTATTAGCTGCTGCTGTAGCACCACCGCTTCTAAGACTATGCATACCAAATAACTTCTTGTTTAACCCGATCTCTTCTAATGATTCCAAAACGTCTTGTCTGATTCTTGAATATGAAATCGGTTTGTTTACTTTTTGGAGTGTGTATTTCCCTGAAGACTTAAGAAAAGACAGGGCTCTAAATACGAAACTGTACATGACTGTAAATTTTCCCACAAGTCGTTTAATACTAACCACTTTTTCAGTGATTTAACAGGGTATAAATTAGAATCAGTTTGCGACAGAAAAACCCAATGACCGTCTCTATAGATATCTGTTTTACTCTTTTCGATGTAAATTTAAAGTTCCTGAAAGCTGATTTGATGTCTTCTCAGATTAGAAATTTCTGAATATCTCAAGAATCCAGCGAAAGATATTTAAATAATAGTAAATATGCGCAAATTTTTCAAAGATGTGTTTTGATCAACCAGCCTCTTATATAAAAGATCAAGATGTTGCACAGTAATTAGTTCCTTTTTGATTAAGCGTTTCTTCAGGATGCGTTTGGCAGCCTCTAGTATTGACTTATAGATAGTCGATTGATAAGTATTATTCTCGCCAAAAGAGTGAAACCAATTTATTGCGTAAAAGTAAGCTTCAAATACTGGGAGTGATTCACGTGACTCAGTAATCGAAGCTAAAAATAGTGCTACGCTTTAAGCTGATGCAGGGAATGAACAAATCTCTGGGAAATTGGTGCACAAATCTTGAAATTTCGGAAAGTAGTTTTTGTATTTAACTACAGTGCTTTTGTTTCTAGATCGTGTTAGTATATCTGGAATGGCATGAGCAATTTCTTTTTATATTTCGTCTTTGAAGGAGTTAGCCAATGGGGCTTAAAACTGCTTTAAACGTAAAGGTAGAAATAAACTTTATTATTATACTCAATTTGAGAGATAATCAAATAATAATCAAACGCTATAAACTCTTGTTCGTTACATTGTCTGACCAGCGTCAACAGCTGAAAACTGACACGCCCTTCTATAAGCCATCTAGAATTTTATTGTCAAAAATTTCGTAACCGCATATGAAATACTTAAGGCGTCTACCTTCTTGCAGAAGTGGCCAATAAGGTCTAGACTGCCAAAAGGGAATCACTAACACACCCTTAGCCTTGTCCTCTTCTATTTTCAATATACATTCGGAAATCTGATCTACTGGAGGGACAAGGTAATTATTTCCACTACTCCAATTTCAAGAAAAAGCATCAACGACTGCTGTTCCTGGGCAGTAATATTTCGAATTAAAGACAATGACTTTAGTGCTCAAATGATTAGCAAATCTGTCAACTGTGAAGGGTCCCCATTTTGAGGAAACTCGCTAAAAGAATTTATTGAAAGTTTGCCAATCATCTTAGTCTATAACTTTTGAAAACTTATCTGCCTGAACATTATTTTCTCTTGGGACCCAAAAAAATTTTTATATCTAAATAATTTTACACTGAAATGTTCAGGCTTTCTAAATCCTGTTTTAGCGATAATAGATGCTGTGAAATTATCGGTATGGATTATAACTGCTTTGTTATGTAAAAGGTTTTTGAAATTTTCCAAAGAAAAACGAATGCCAATCAATTTCCTAAAGGTAGAACTCTGTAACTTTTCATAAGCAGAAAAAGTACGATGAGAAATGGTTGCGGGCGTGGTTGCGGGCGTCAGTGAAGATTTTTATATAAAATGGGCATTT
The DNA here is from genome assembly GCA_025330745.1 of Cladonema radiatum. NCBI lineage: Eukaryota > Metazoa > Cnidaria > Hydrozoa > Anthoathecata > Cladonematidae > Cladonema > Cladonema radiatum. Next base: position 5,100 of record JANSTP010019569.1, read on the forward strand.
GGGAGTTCTCCTTCTGAAATTTAGTTTTTTGAGATTGTTTTTCCAAAAGGTTATTTCTTGCAAAGCATCTGGGAAATTATCTATGTTTATTTTTGCATCCCACGACGATCTGTTATCAATAACACGGTATAAACAGCGAGTTTTAAGTTGTACAATATCTTGATAGACATATTTAGCGGAAATAATCTTGCTTGTTAAACGAGCTTAAAATCTTGATGATGAAAACGTAGAGGATAAAATCGTATTTAAAAGGTTGCATCTGCCCTCAATACACTTTTCCGTGATTGTAAAACTGTCAGATGCTGAGTTAAAGCATACACCTAGCCATGTAAGGGAATGTTGGGGTACCCATTCTGACTTTTTGACATTTTCAAGAAATCCTGCCCTTTGTAGAGTGGACTTCATAAAAAAGAGTGTTCGAAAGCTTTTTGGTAATCTGATTCTGCTCCGTCATCTAGATAGACTACAGTTTTGATCCCAAAAGAATGCCAATCAACGATCAAGGGAGGAATAATTTTTGTAAAAATATAAGGTGCTGAAGCTAAGCCAAATGGTAGAACTGTAAAAGCAAAGTATCGTTGCTTATCATTTAATATCCAAGAGCAGCCTAAATAACACTGATGTTTATCCATGTGGTGATAACCCTGTTTTAAATCAAATTCCTACATAAAACAGCCATGGCTTAGGTAGTTTTCTAAGGATTTCCAATCGTCATATTTTATGTAAGCTTTGAACAAACACTCATTAACATAGGTAAGATCTAAAATAAGTCGTTTTCTACCGGAAAACTTTTGGATACAGATAGCGGATTGGTTATTATAGGCGGGGAAGTTAATTCTTTTATAGAACCAAAACTAAGTAATTCTAGTATACTTTCGGAAACGAAAGTGCTATTATTTAGAGAGAATTTGCTGTTTGGGAAAAAGGCAGGTTTAGGAATTTCCTTCAATGGTGATTTGTTCCTATATTCTTCCAAAAATGTAAACAACTTTTCAGCCTTCCTTTAAAGGTACTTAAGCACCCTTAGAAAAATAATATGGCCAAATTTTAAAAATGAACAATTTTTAGCTCAGTCCTTTGATAATAATGAGTTATTCCATCTCTGAAAGTTCTATTGAAATTGTATATGTCGTTTTGAAAATATCAGCATTTGAAATCTTGGAAAATTGTTACATGTGAAAATAATTTCTTTTTTGAAATGGTTTCTACGTGAGCCGTGATCTTATTGAGAATGACATGACTACATTGGGTACAATATTACTAAAAATGTTTTACCAATTTGAAAGATGTTTTTTATTATGCAGAAACCATCCAAAAACTAACATAAGATGAAGAGAAATTCAAACGCCTAGTTTTAGGAAAATAGTGGTAGAAAATGCAAAAATATGGGGGCTTGTAATTCAAGAACTACACATAGAATTTTTTTCAAATTTTCATTCATGACAAAACTCATGATTATCTAGCGATTGAGCTAAAAATTATGCAGTTTTAAAATTTGACCAAACTATTTTTCTAAGGGTGCTTAAATACCTTTAAATAACAAAGATTAAAAAACTTATCTTTAACACAGATTTGGTTTGGCGTTGGCTTTTTGGGTGGGTTAGTTCGTAGCCTAATGCCCTTTGCCTCCACAAAGTTACATGTGTCTATTTGTTTTGAATGTTTTCGAAGCCTTGTGCTCCCGAAATAAGCTGGCTTGAATTGCTGACGTTGGGGATTGAATTGTTGCGCGACCAGGGGCAGACACAGGACTTTTTATAACCCTGTCCAACTTTTCTTAATTTGTAGTGCCTAAAAATTCTCGCCCACCATGGTTGGGGGAAGAAGAAAATGTTGTACTCTGGACCCTCTAAAATGGCAACTTTGACCTCTCTGGGAAGAATTTTTTATTCAAAAATGATGCTAATACAGGATTCCCATTTTTGTCTCTTAAAAAAAATATTGGCATTATATAAAGTATCGTGTTTCTTTGCTTCTTATGCATTGAAAAAAAGGAAAAATGTATCTTTTTAACATCTGGTGGTAGGACTTGAACCCTCGACCATTGGTTCCGCTGTCTGCACACTTACCTACTAAGCTACACAGCCATAACAGAGTCGCTAAATTTGTAATAATATATATCGAAAAAATTTGATTATCCAGATTTTATGATGCACAGCCATCAAAGCATTATAATGGCGTTATAATATATGCGACAAACATGATGGAAATTCTGTTGTTATATTTGGTATTTCTTTAAAAAATGTCTTAACTGAAGTTTTGTGCTGCTCTGCTTTCAATCTAGTAAATGGACGACCCGATGTCAACTGATGCAAACCAATCAGAAGGAGGACATTGTTAATGAACGACTTGATTTGAAAGAAGCAAACCAATCAAAATGAAGTTCAAATGAAGCAAGCCAATCAAAATGAAATACAAATGAAGCAAGCCAATCAAACAAAATGTCTTGTTAATAAGACGGGTTTTCCTTTTTTAAAGCAAGCCAATGAGTCTTCAAGATTTTTGTACAGGGGTTTACATGAATGTGTCAAACCGGTTGAAAACTAAATACAGAAATTAGGAGTTTTCACAGCTTATGCCATTTATCCAGACCCAGTAATGGGTCGTGTTGAGACATACAGTAAACGCTCATGATCTTTAGGCTGTGTGCGGAGAAAACCAGTCTGAAAGATAAAAGTTATTTGATGGAAATTGGTTGCAAATCAATTTTCTTTCAAGTTAATTTGTTTTCAGATAAATTTCTTCGGCATGATGTTTTCCTTGAAAAAATCAATCTAGTCCTATGCTTCAGTTACATCACCCTAAATCCACCCCTGGACTTGATCCCATTGCGCGAAGTCCACAGAGTGCTGTGGCCTGAGCCCTCATTCTCTACTGACCAACTTTCTTTGATGCTAACGCACGCGTCTCTGCTTGTCTTATCTTCTTCTCGTCACTCGAGTCGTCGGCTAAATCATCTTGCACATACTCCTTAACAGTGTTCTACCCAGCAGGAGACCTGTTGGCTAGCTTTATAAGCTTGTTCCTATTTTCAAGCTCTGATTGTAAAGTTTTCAGCTTTTTGGTTGTTCTGGTTATGGAACCTTCCTGGACGAGGATGATGATGTCATCTATATTCTCTATTAAATTTGCGTTAATTGCGAGTTGAATCTTGTTTGACTCGTACTTAAAGGATAGCGACGCATCCAGTTTAGCTCTCTTTAGCTCGCTTTGATCTCATTCTTCACTCCTTCTTGACTGAATTTCCTGTCCATGTATGTACTGAGTAACGAGAATAAGTTGCCAAAATCATCTCCATTTGAAATTTTCAATCGAGTTGGAGTATGTTGAGTTGCAGGAGTATCTTCCTCGTCGATTGGTTGGTTAGGACGAGGTACAAAGATTTGATTGTCGCTTTCGCTTGCCATTTTGTAAAAAACAGAGTTGTTCGTACAAAGGATGTGTACACGCAGCAATTTACAAACGAAATATGACACACTGCAGACACAGAACTGCACACACAACTTATGTTCACATTTTTCAAGTCAAAATAAATATGGCATGCAAAGTACCAAACGAAAAACACCAAAAATGGTCACAGAGTAAGAACTCCTAAAATAAAGTACAGTAAGGTATGATTTCCCTGCCGGTAAATCAAAAATACTCAAAATGAAGATAAGATTGCAGCTCGGCAAAAGACTTACTAAACATCCACTGGCACTCTCAAAGAAAACTACAATATACTGTGACAAAAAGGCAAACTGGGCAGTGACAAAAAGACAAGAAAGAAACATTTTTTTTTTTTGCTGAGTTAATTTACTAGTTAGTTTTTAGAATGTTTGAGAATTGTAAATCATACTTTTATACGCCAGTAAATAAATAAATACATCATTAAAATTAAATGAGGAACTTGCTTAAAAAGCAAATAATGGAATTGCATGACATAAAAAAAAAATTTGAGAAACACGAGAAAAGAATTGACTAGCAAAAAAAAAGAAAAAAAAGTTATGTCTGAATATTGCAACTGCATAAAAAAGAAAACGAATCATTGAAACTGGCCTATAGCAAAGGACGGTGAACAGCAGCTCCTAATTATTTTCAAAAAATTGTCACTTTTAAAAGTTCTTTAAATGTTCTACTCCGTATCACTCTCCACTGTGAAAATGTCAATCTAAGCAATAAAATGAATGATATATATATATATAAAACATATGCAATAATAAAGCATATGCACAATAGGAAATTTTCCATATGTATGATAGGTATTGAAAAAAAGTATCGAAAAGTATTAATTTTATATCTAAAGGAACTCAAAATCAATTTACCTACAGAACATCACTGCATAAATAGACCATTAGACCATTGCAACGTTGATTGCATGCCTTTGAAAAACAAAATTATCAAGCTACCAGAGGTCTAAAATCCTCCTTCCCCAAATCTACACCGCTATACAAAGGATAATTTTTATATTCTCAGTGAAAGAGGCTGTGGATTAGACAATCCTGGACCATGAGGTTTTAAGAATCCAGAATACAGTTTTTAAATGGATTTATTAGAAATAACTTGATGACTGTAAAAAAAGTTTTTAAAAGTTTATAAACGCAAATTCAAACTTAAAAAAATATAATGAGAAGAGAATTTTTATTTCTAATATCTTTTAGAGAACTTCAAAAATAAGTCAGAAACATTTTAATACACCCAAAGGAAATGTTTAAGACTATTCAGGTTTCAAAATAAAATGAATTCAAAATTTAGAAAAAAAGAAGAAAAAAAAAGATCGACATAAAATATTATAGAAGTATATGCAAGAGTTAATTATTATTTAAATAATTACATAAAATTATTCAACAATAATGAACTAAAGCACAATTAGAGGTAACAAAAAAACTCTCCCGAAATGCATCAAATTTAATAAATAAAACAGAATTATCATGACTTATTTCTTCTTCTTACAACAAGGTAAGTACGGGTTATCACTACTGGAACTTGATTCTTGAATAACATTGCTACCTTGAACGGACAGATAAACTTCCCTATTTCGAATAGCATTATCTGCATAACCGAAATCTTTCACAGACGGATTTTCTTTTCTTCGATGTATTGCCCGTTGCTGACCAAAGTACCTTTCAAGTGGATCTCGACTGAATCTTTCAGTGAGAACAAATTTTAAGTCTTTTTACAACAAAAACTGGATGCACCCATTTACAGAAAACACTGTAATTTTTAAACCAACGAACGACTGATGAGAAATAAACATATTTGACCTAGCAGCATTGTCAAAGGCTGCTGGGCGATTAGCAATATTTTGATTTCCAATTAATAAAATATTGCAAAAATTCATCTCTCAAAAATGGAAAGCGATCATCATTAAATTAAATTAGACTTTATATCAGGCTGTTTCTTTATTACATGATCTCTTGTATTACAAATATTCATACAGTCAAAGAAATCATTCACAAGTTCACAAAACTTTGCTGTCTCTGAGGCCTCAGAGGGTCCATACTCCTTTAAAGTACATGCGACAGTTTTGCTTAAAACTTGAGCAGCCAAACGAACATTCATAATTGAATATGAATTTAAATTGACATGATCATAACTTAATTTAGGTAGCAAATGGAGTCCCAATTCCTGGTCATAATAAAAAAATTTACTGATATGTGACCACAAAAGATGAAGATCATTGTTTCACATAAGCCTGTTGCTATTGATTGAACCTGATTTCCACAAACAATTCCGCAACGTCTTCAGCAAATGAGAGTGAATTTCAAAAAATCTGCCGTTCAGATGGAGCAGCATCACTGGAGAAAAACAGCTTTCTAGAATATTGGGAAAATTTGAATCGTAGCGAAATTGGCAAGCGAAAATTTGGACGGATTAACAATACTTTGCACTAGGAAAACAAACCTGTCTGTTGCTAATGTGTCAACTTTCTTAAAAGTTGCGTTATTGAGATCATCGTCACCAAGGTCCACGAAACCAATCAAATCTCCACTATGTTTGTCTCACACTAAACCTTCTTGGATTTTAATCTCATCAAAACATAAAGAAACATATTTTTCGATTTCTAAAATGTCCCTCATTTTGGATTGAAGTTCTTTTAAAATTTCAGGGTTAAATCCTCTCTGAGGTTTGATATAATTACGATAATCTCGAAGCCGCCTTCGACTTGGTAGAATCAGACAACCGGAATCTGGATATTCTGTAGCACACAAGTGGTCATAAGCAGCCAGCGATTTCACTGTGAACCTCAAACAATAACAGATTATCTGCGGATGATATCAGATTCCCTGCTTACTTTGATGAAGATATTTCTGCTGCTCCTCCCAAAATAGCTTCATAATTTCTGGTGTATTTTCCGTTCAAGCACTTTGAAATATTGATGTGAAATCTTGCTGTAAATCTTTATCGACTTGAACAGAAGAGGTTTTAAGATCTATTTTAGCATCTTCAAGTTGTTGTTGTTGCAACATGCTTATTTCCACTCTTAATTCTTGTATTGTAACTTTCAATCGAGAAGCACTATTTGCTGTTAATGGAGCTTTCAATGAAACAGGAATGGCTGATTTAATCACTTTTTTAGAAGAAATCTTTACAAAGACTTCTTCAGACTTTCAACTTGACTTACACAAACCTTCATTATCAATGACCAGAGAGCAATCACTCGTGGAATAAAAGACTTTTTGTTGAAGAACATGATTGTTAGGATCATACCTTTTAGGAAGGACATGTGGATAATGTTTGCGTCATAATGTTTCACACCATTGCACATTTTGTATTTTGAGAAAGCAGATATTAATGCTGGTATTGTTGTATTATTAACAGATTTTTTACAGTGTACGTAAAATGGATGATTCAGTAGTATTGCATGGTGATAAATTCTGATGACAAGTTCAAGAATTTTATCCATAAAAATATCATATTCAGGTAAAACAAAATCAGGATTCTTCTCGGATAAATAAACAGATTTTTCATTAATATCGACTTACCAATCAGGTAAATTTAAACGCTAAATTTTATTGCAAGCATCAGGAAATGATTTATGCCATGGGACTTTTGGAGCTGTGCTAAAAGCTGTTTTACACATATAGACTCATAACTGGATCTTGGTAATTCATCAACGATAGCGGGAGAAGAGTGTGGTAGCTTCGGCAAAGACAAAGTTGGCAATGAACCAGGTTTCAAAGTAACACGACTGGGTTCTATTATAAATAAATAAAATACTGTTAGTATATAATAAAGTATTTACTACAATTTCTGTTTAATACAATCATAAATCGCTTTTTAAAAAATCCAATGCCATTTTTGGCCAACTTACAAACCACATGAAAAAACAAACTTATCTTGTATAAAAATCTAAATTTTTACTCAGTAGAACTGTTTGGTACCAGGATTCTTTTCAACATCGCCATGAGTCAGAATCAAAAGAGATAGGTGTAATAAGCCAGAATAAAGACTGAACACACGCACTTTTAATTTAAAGTATTTTGCAATCACCCTATGACAACCTTTTAGCAAAGAGAGGATCAAATCAACAGGAAATGAAATGATTAGGAAACTAATGATCGACAACTTAAAGAAAATCAAACTAATAAAACTGCAGAAAAGGTTGTGTGAAGACCATTGTGTTTCACACTTCGATATAGAGCAATTGTATCTAAAACCGCTATTGCAACCAATTACTATGCGCCATTGTTGGATACAAATATTCATGCCACATCAAAAACTGTCCAAACAAAGCTATTATCAGAAAAACTAGTATCGCATTTAAAACCCCATAAAAAACATAATAACTAACAATAGAAATTTCTATATCAAAAATCGTTTTGCAAAAAAAACTATATTTTAATAAGAAAAAATACAAGCTACTAGATCTACCAAAGCATAAAACGTAAGGCTTACTAACATTTTTGTAGGCATTCAGAAACCTTCTCAATTCATTTGGGTGTTGAATAATTAATGGCTCATCGTCGTCAGAATTCTTAATCTTGACTGTACCGGAAGCAAACCAGGTCTTTCTAATCAGATTTTTGCGCTTCAGAAAATGTACAATAGTTTTAACCTTTTTTCCAATTCTATGGCAAGCCTCGATGCCCTCTTTGCTGACATTAACATTTATTTTCGAGCAAATGGTTGTAACTCTGTCCTCTAAATTAACAACACTATTTGGTATTCCAAAGATAACATTGCTCCTACGAACATATTGGTTGAATTTAGATGTTATTACTTTGTTTAATTCAAGCTGGGATTCTAGTTGCTCAACTCGAGATGTTAAGTGCTTGTTTTCTTCTCTTCAAGTCTTGGATTATTTGATCTTTTGTGCTGTCTAATCTTAACTGGAAGGTAGGGGACAATTTTTTTATTTCAGATGAAGCATGTTCAATTATACTTTTTATAAATTTTTGAAATCAAGATTACTAATGACCATGACAGTTATGAGCAATAGCGTAAGATAAAAGATTGATCCTAAAGGAAATTAGTTCATGACTGTAGTTCATGCTCTGGTAACTTAACAAAACTAATCCATGTTCATGGTGACCTCCACCACAGTAATTGATGGAATATGTGAACAAATGTGAAAAAAATAATAATATAATACCAATAGTTCTGAGATCAAGTACCACAAATTGTTTTTAAACCACTAATACTAATTCAATTATAGTGGCGAGAGGAAATACCCATTTATTATCAATTTGTATACTTGAACAAGCTTTAAAACACCTGAATTTACCTGTTCTTAGTCAAATATTAAGGGAGCTAAGTTGGTGTTGAGTTCATTACATATAAAAACAAATAAAAAGATGTAAATTGAAACCATGTAGACATAAAATGAGCCTTCTAAACAACATGGTTCAGAAAAATATCAAGGTACACAAGCATAATTAGCACAAGTTTTGTTTGAAAAAGAACACATTTTTTTTTTAGTTTTCTGAGGACAGATAAAAAGTAATGAGGGAAACAATCAGATAAAAAAAATTAAATGAAGATGAGATCGTTAAGAAACCACCCTAGGATTTTTCTTCAGTAAATCGAATCTTTTGTTAGGTGCATTTCATTCAACGTTTGCTCTCCAGGTGTCATACAGCTAAACAGTCCATACTCAATAAGTGCAACTCCCGTTTAGTCGGAACCCTTTCCTTGGTCCCTTGCATTTGCTTTCCTTGGATTTGCCATTGGATTTGTGAAACTTTTGATAAGTGAAACTGCTTTTTTGGTTCCATGGAGGTTCTACTTATTGAGCGTATACTGTTTACCTACTTACTATCCAAGTGGCATATACTTGTGATAATAGTGCACCCACCACAGCTTTACGGAAAAGATGTTTCACTTTCTAGCTGACCAGAATCAGGCTTGAGGTGAGAATAATGAGATTGTCAGCTCATTATGCTACCACAGTACTATTGTGACAGTAATTTAGACCTGAAATGAAAACGGAAATTTTGAAACTAAAGAAAGCATTACTGCAAGAATCCGACTTGACTCTACAGAAACTACTCGTGATACAAAGGACAAAAGAAATTTCAGAGAAGAAAGCGAAAGAAATTGCTGATGCAAAAGAGGAAGAGCCTCTGACAACCAACAAATTACGGACACAATTACAATATGAAAAGAAAGATAAAACAACACCAAGCTTTGATAAAAAGCAACCATCCAAGAAAAAAATATGTTATAGGTGCGGAGATAATTTTAGCAAGGAACATATTAAATCGTGCAAAGTAGTCGATAAAATTTGCTACAAATTTGCTGTGAAAAGCATAACCACTTATTGAAGGTGTGTTGTGAACAAAATCGGGATTCAGGTAATAAGGAGAGAGAAATTAGACATGTTGAAGAAAAAACATCTCAAGAAAATTCATAAGAAGACGATTCTTTTCTCTTCTCCCTGTCAACAGAAACATGTGTGGAAAATATCAATCAAACGCACATGGGAAATTTAACAAAAGTTTCTTTGAAAATTAACAAACCACCAATGAAGTTTATAATAGACAGTGGAAGCTCGATAAGGCCTAGTTTATACGGCCTATCTTTTGCCTGGTCTAATTTAATTTTATTAAGCAAGGCAAAAGTAGGGTATTCTATTTTTATTTGATTTAAACGGAAAACTTTTGCCAAACATAAGGATACTCACATAGAAAAATGAGAACTTTTTATCATATTTTCAATTTTCACATCAGTAGATTGAATTTTTTTCC
>JANSTP010019680.1:0-15265 GCA_025330745.1 Cladonema radiatum
CTTCATTTTCAAGAGATACTCTAAATGAACGATCTGCAAGATAGGACTCAAACCATTTAACTGATTTTAAAGAAAAACTAAGCGCTGAAAGCTTTTTTATCATTACCTCATGGTCAATTGTGTCGAAAGCCTTTTGTAAATCTATTAGTATCATCCCTGTTACCATACCCTTTTCAAAACCCTGAAATATTTTATCAAGGACATTATATTCATTCAAATAAGAATCTACTTGATCGTAAACTACTTTTTCAAGAATTTTTGAAATTAACAGTAGTTATGGAAGGGGTCTATAATTTTTTGCTTCTGTCCTAATCCCTTTCTTAAATAATGGCTTTAAAATGTTTAGAATTGTCTTATTAGCTCTGATTGATCACCAAAAATTAATATTTTGCTTCAACAGACCTCTCACACTAATGTTGCCTTCTAGTGCACTCGAATCTAATTTTGTACCAAATTTATTCTTTGAGAAACCTAGAGCTAGCTTAGAATAAAAAGACTTATTTTGAAAATTTCCATGGCTTGGAGCTTGGCTGTGAATTTGACAGTGCCGGGCAGTTTCCTCTCCAATGCCTAAACTTCCCACAGTGGAAACAGTTTCTGGATGAAATTGTCCAATAGATATTCTTTAACGGTGCCCCATCTGACTGGCAATCCGTCGGCCAACTTGATCAATTTATTTCTCTTATGCAGTTGTTCGACGACACCTTCTATTTTCTTTTTCATCTTACCCTTTTTTCTGTTTGCGATATCCTCTAACTGATCTATCAGATCGCTATTGAACTTGTGTTGAATTTTATTTTCCTCCTATTTCAACTGGACAGGATCGGAATTTTTAAATTTCTTTGCTAATTCTTTTGAGTTTTTGGAATATCTTTCTTTGAGGTCAGCGAACTTCGCATCAAAATACTCCCTTTGAATCGATGTTTCAACGATCGTCGGTCGATGTTTTGCTTTCAGAATTACTGGATGACATGTTTGAAATGTTTAGTGTTTGAATCCAAAATAATAATATAGCACTATAATGCTTCTGTAACGAAAGCTAATTGACCTGTGACTCGTATCTTATGGAAATAGCTATTTATATGCGTGAATGTCCCAAATGATTTATTAATTGCGCCTAATTTTATTATTCACCCAAGAGAACTTATATTCTTCTCGTTCTTACGCAAATACATACAATTATATACAATGTACTGTTTTGATTTTATTTTTGTTTTCGTAGCTTTCTAATTGGTTTTATTTTTTTCTTTTTGCCTGTCAAAAACAAGCATTTCTCTGAGCAAAAAAGAAAGACAAATGATTTGCTTAGAAAACACAATTTCACTCAAAAATAAAAATTGTTGAATTACTTCTTAAGTCAGTATTGTATATCCTTGTATTCACAAAGATCAATAGCGTGTCATTTGATGATATCTGAATTAGATAATATTATAAACATTTACATTTTCAAGCCAGAGAAAGATTAAATAATCACATTTAACCTCCATAGCAGTGTCAAAAATTTGTTACCTTTTTGTCTATTTTCTAGTGAATCTTTTGTAAGCAATCAAGCTTGCGCATAAGCTGAAGTTGTTGTGCTAACTTGTGCTGATATATTAACAAGTTAATGTAATTTATTATTTTAGTCCATGGATCTGCTACAGAAAATCTCAAAAGTTATTGAAGAATCAAAAAAAGACTGGATTGATATAGCTACAAAAATTGGTCTTGCGGGCGCAGATATACAAATTATCAAAGAAAGAAGAAACTCTACAATAGAATTTGTTTCTTCCATCACTATTGAAATATGGAAACAAATTCTTCAATCCGTAAATATCAAATGGGATGAAGGTTTCACCGGGATCAAAAGTATATACCAGTGTGAGTAGTATATAGTTGGTTTTTAGAGATTTCTTGAATGTGATATTCTCTTGAATGGCAAAACTTTCTAAGACATTTTTTGACAGTTTATCAATGTTGGCAGAACCCAATTTTCAAACAGCAAATTATTGAAACTGTTAATTTATGATGATATTCTAGATGAGGGATTCAATGAATAGTTCAAACATTTTTTGTAAAATGATATTATTAAAAGGTTATAGCTTTTATTTCTATATTCTTAATTTCTTCTATTTCTATATTTCTTTATCTGTAGTTTTGCTATGCTCAAAAGTTTTTGTATTAACCCTTACATTCCCAAGTCTGGAATATTCCAGGAACAAGGGTTTTTTCACCCATAGTAAAATAAATGCCTGAGGCGACAGGCTGCTCCAGCACTTATTTAAGGATATTGAATTGTTTTTCTAATTAGAGCAAAAGCAATCTCAGGGAGGCTTTCGTTCCTGAGATAGATAAAAATAATACATTTGAAACTGGGGTAACTTTGATAAAATGTTTTATTCAAGTAAGTAGTGATATTTTTAGATTTGCATCATCCAGTGAATTTTCTGTGACAGCACTTTTTGTGCTTTGTTTCCACTATGGAAACGTGCTGTTCTTTGGCAAAATCTTTTCCAATCATCTGAAAGTGCAGAGGTTCTGGGCAACATGTCTATTCAATTCATAGTGATACTCACTCTGATCACACTCAAGAATCCATCTTTGATAAAAAATGTGTTAGTGAAGGATTCTTGAAAGTGATCCTGTTAGAATACCAAAAGAATTTTCCAAAACTATTTGGGGATTCATTTCTAAGGATTATGGATTTTATTTTCAATGTTGATCTTAACAAATGAGAATGTAAATTTTCTCTGTAGGCTTTTTAAATATTTTCTTAGTCCAGTCTTTCTGTTTACTTTTAAAAAAGTAAGGCAAGTTGTGATAAGAATATGACAAATAAGTCTTGATTTTGAGAAATGTTAAGAAATCATAGCCACACTCCCTTAATCACTGTTACACATGCCTATGAAAAAATCTCACACTTAATAATGAAGTAAAAAAATATTTTTCTATCCGTCAAAACCATAGAGTTAATAGGTACATCTAGAGTGCTGATGAGAAGAATGAAGCTTCGTTGTTTATACGGCAAATTATGGGCAAACTCTTATAATAAATTTGAGAAAATACCTAATTTCATGATTCTTTAAGAAATGTTGTTGTAATAGCTCAGATAAGTCTTAGATATGTTAGAAAAGAACAAAATTTAGCTCTTAGAAATCAGCTATGGGTAATTAGAAGTGTTATCAATTATAGTAAAACTTGACTGATTTTACGTTTTTTGTTGTACAAGCTGGAATTTTTTGTCTTCTTTTTTTACAATGGTGGAAAGCAGTACCCAGCACTCTAGATATTTATACTAACTCTACGGCCAAAACATATTCACCTTTATTCTTTTCAATGAGCTATGTATTTTGCTTGGTTTCACTAATCCTAAGAAATTTTACTGTACTTTTGCATGTGTTTCTGATTTTCATTATTGGTTAATATGTTCTAAAACTAGAGAATGTTGAATAGTGTCTATTACAGTACTTTAAGTAAAAGCAAGTTGCAAGGAGCATTCCAATGTTTTTGGCAACAAGTCAAAGTTTCTATGTTCCCATGTTTGGATTTAATTCATTGATTTAAATACATTTTAATTTGGACATATTGTGATTATTTTTTAGTGTTGCAAGTATTGACAACTCCGATTGAAGAAAGAACTTCTTGTGCTGATGAGGAACTCGAATGTATTGATTTACTGTTTTTACTGTTATGTGATTAACTTTAGTTATTTGCTATTACATGGTTGTGTTGAAATTTAGATTAATTTTCCAATAAAAACTAAAGGTGAAATAAAAACTTGTGTTCATCATTTTTTCTCCTCTTTCATATGAACCCAACTTATATTTTCACATTGGAATCCCTTTAATTCATTGATTTAAATACATTTTTGGTTTGGTCATATTGTGGTTATTTTTTTAGTGTTGCAAGTATTGACAACTCCGATTGAAGAAAGAACTGCTTGTGCTGATGAGGAACTCGAATGTATTGATTTACTGTTTTTACTGTCATGTGATTCACTTTAGTTATTTGCTATTACATGGTTGTGTTGAAATTTATATTAATTTTCCAATAAAAACTAAAGGTGAAATAAAAACTTGTGTTCATCATTTTTTTCTCCTCTTTCATATGAACCCAACTTATATTTTCACTTTGGAATCCCTTTAATTCCTTGTTTTAAATACATTTTTAGTTTTTGTCATATTGTGGTTACTTTTTTTTGTGGTTCATTTTTTCTCCTCTTTCATATGAACCCAACTTATATTTTCACATCGGAATCCCTTTAATTCGTTGATTTAAATACATTTTTAGTTTTTGTCATATTGTGGTTATTTTTTTAGTGTTGCAAGTATTGACAACTCCGATTGAAGAAAGAACTGCTGATGAGGAACTTGAATGTATTGACTTGTTCTATTTTACTTTTGCTTCATTTACCTTAATGTTTACCAGTACATCGTTTCAGTTTATTAGTGCTCAAAACAAAGTCGCACACTCAACATTGTCTGACTAAGCTATGGAAATGGCCTAAGCCTAAAGTTGAGTATGAATATATTGAACGGTTTGATAAAATATTGACAGATATTGCTTGGTGTTTGTTCTATTAAGTATGAATTTTGATTCATATTTTTCCACATTGTTAATATATATCTGGGTATTTAGAAACCAAACCTCTATTACCTTTCCCAACAATGTGATATGTTTGACATTGAGATTTTACTTATTTTGAATACTGATATTAATTTTCCAAATATGAATGTACATCTGTGTTTTCTGAGTATTCTGTTGCATTCAACAACTGCCCTATCAGATTTTTTATAAGTATAAACACAGACATAGACATTGTATATTCAGTTACAGGTATACGGTATTTCTAGCTGGGTTTACTAACTATTGGAACGAAATTTATAAATATTTTGTTGTTAGGCTTTACATTTGAAAACTTTCCTTCTTTTATGTGAATATATTTGTCTCTTAGTAATCAAGGAAATTGCAAGCAAGTTAACAGAATGGAAACGATTTGGACGGATACTTGATTTTGAAGAATCATACTTAAGGCAATTACAAAGTAATTTTCAAACAACTAAAGAAAGAAACATTGAAATGATGAAGAAATTCCAGAAAATATCTAATACTGGGACATCATGGAAGTTTTGGTGGAAATATTTGAATAAATTTGAAGACGGTAGACTTGTTATAGAAGAAATTGAACTTGCTCATCCTCACATGCTAAATAAAAATGAGAATGCAGGTAAATATTATTTCTTTCATCTGTACACTGCTTATGGCTGAACTGAAACATTCCAGCCATGTTCTTTGAGGAAATAATATCATGTTCCTGTGCTAAGTGCTTTCAATTTAATTAAAAATGTTATTTGTTTGTTTATTTTGGATTTTTTTTTTTTTCATTTTAGCACACATGTTTACTTCTGATAAATTTTCATATTTTGGACACCCATTGGTTTTCAGCAATATGGATCGAATAGAAATGGATGAAGAAAACTTGAATATACCAGTTCCAGTTGGTACCGAAGATTTCAAAATAATAGATTATCAGAAGTTCAATGACTGGATTGCAACAAAACAACAATATTTGAACACTTATGAAATGTTAAAAGATTTAAAAGCAGTAAACTTTTCTTGTTTAACAGACAAACCATGCACAATACTTACTACAATAGAGAATTATCTTAAAAATACAAACGATCTCGGATTTGCTGTGAAGGGATATCATTTTCCAAAGCATATAAATTTATTGAAACCAGGGATGTTTAGAAGAAATGACTTTGATGACCATTATTTTTGTTATTTTGCAAATACCAATATTGTACTATATATTACAAAATCAAGTAGAGGAGCAAGTTATGCTCTGCAACAATCAAAATATAACATTCAAATAGCTAACATTCTCCATGAAGAGCTTCAATTAAAAGATATTCTTCAAATCAATGTTATCGTTCAAAATGCAGATGAGGAACAGGAGTTTTGTAAATCTTGTATTGATAGTAAGTTGTATGTTACAGAAGATGTTTTTATTAATGCTGAAACATTTTCGACCTGGTTCCAAGAGTCATTGAAGCTTAAAAAAACATACCCAAAGAAGAAAATCAAGACAGCTCTTTGTGTAGTCAAGAAATCTCTAATAAAATCATGCAGAACATGTTTGCATACGAAGCTGTAGAAAGTAAAGAACTACCAACCTTTTCAAGTCTTTCTGAGGATCAAATTGATGAGCTTGAAAAACTTGTTCTTCTCACGCCTGCTCAATATAAAGCTTTACATTCTCCAAACAAACATATTATACTTAAAGGTTCATATGGGAGTGGTAAAAGTTTGGTGTTATTCCGAAGGTTTGAACACGTAGTTGAAAATATGGGAGATACTGAAAAAGCGTATCTCATTTGTAATGACCAACAGTCCAAGTTTCTTGATTGTATGAAAGCATTTAAGACAAAGTATCCAATGAAAAACATTGTTGTTTGCAAAAGTGATAACATAATAGGAATTAATGATGCCCCTTTGCTATCAATTCTATTCACACATATTAAAAGCATTTGTAATAGTAATGGTTCACATGTTTTTATTGATGAATTCAGTGCATCTTTTATAAATCATGAAGAAGTTTTGAATATACGAGAAGCATTAAAGTTTTTCAAAGATTCACATATAATGATTTCACTGCAGTCCATGGAAGAAAATGTTATCAAGCATGAAACTGTTGATTTTCTGGATATTGGTTATCAGTATAGTGCTTTATTAGATCGAACATCCTTTGTTTGTTATAATCTTGAATATTCCATGAGAAACTCATTGGAAATTCATAATTTTATTTATGGTACAGCAAGTGTTATGGAATCTTCTGTAGTAAGATTAGACAATAACAATACCTTTAAAAACAAAAATGTTTATGTAGACAAAGAACAAGGAAGAGAAGAAAATTTTCGAACTAAAGGTTCTAATTCTATTTGCTTCAACTATAATATGAATAAACTATGTGGTCATTCTGTTAGAGCTGGTCCAGTAGAAGTATATTTCTTTGATATAAATAAGTCTGATGTCCCAGACAATATTTCTACACTTTATACTTCAGTAATATCCTACATTTCAAACAAGTCTTGTGACAATAAATATGTCATTTGTACTTACAGTGAAAGATTGTACAATGGAGTTTATGGTTTTCTTGAGCAAAACTCTTTTACTTGGACAATTGAGATTGAAGAGTTTTTGAAAAAGGAATCAAATTACAAGATCCTATTGACAGACTATGCCAGTGTTAGAGGATATGAATTTAAAAATTTCATTTTCCTGGTTCCTTTTGGATCCAAGTATTTAAGGTATCGTATAGTGGAATGTCTGAGCCGAGCCACTGAGAAGCTGTGTATTATTACTGATAATACTATCAAGTTAAATGGAACTTTTCTTGAAAATCTTTCCCACAAGTACTTTGACAATGTTGATAAGAAGTTGATGGAAAAATGGAAATCAATGGCTTGTGTAAAATTCACCTTGATCAAGTACAGCAAGTCAAGAAACAAGCTCACTTTCCATAGGGATAAAAAGATAATCCATTCAGAAGGTTTTGGGAAGTGTAGATGCAATCAGTATGATATGTAAGTATGTAATATGTTTGAAAGGTAAAATTGTTTAAAAGGTAATTTTCTACTTCATTAGTCTCTACCATCAACATGTTAATAATAATTGGGCGGTAGTTAGTGTAAACTTTATTTAGTGTCATTCTTCAACTTAAAATTGTGATGCTCGATGTTGTAATTATTAATTAAATAATTATTTTATCCGAAAGTCTTTGTCATATAAAAATAATGTCTTCTTAAGAATAAAAAATTTTTCGAAACTTTGCATTTCAATTTTTTGTGTTTTATAAAGTATATAACTCCTTTATTATAAAGATAATAATATTACCAAAACAGAAGGAAAGTTAAGCTATAGTAGAATCTTGTTCGATCAAAAAGAAGTTCTGAATTTCAAATCTGAAGATTTAGCAAAACGCTAATTCTTCAACAAAGAGCCCTTATTATAGAATTGGACAGTGTTATACAAGCTATAGAAAAACATCATCTCTTCAACACAAATTCTAATTACACTAAAAATTTCTCGAATAGAGGAGAATATACAGGAAGTTTCAAAGTTTCTCGCAGTTATTTTCTCAATATATTTCATTCTTTATGAATTTAAAAAAATTTATGAGAATTTTCAAAGCTTCTATGAAGTTATTTTTTCATTCTTAATGAATTTAAACGAATATACGGGAAGTTCCAGAGCTTATACGAAGTTATATTAGTATATTTCATTCTTTATGAGTTTAAACGAATTTACAGGAAGTTTCAAAGCTTCTACGAAGTTAGTTTGTCAAAATAATTAATTCTTTATGAATTTGAACAAAATTTATGGGAAGTTTCAGAGCTTCTACGGAGTTAGTTTATCAATATAATTAGTTTTTTATGAATTTAGACAAATTTACAGGAAGTTTCAAAGTTTCTATGAAGTTACTTTGTTATTTTATATATTGATGGTCTAAGAGGTTTTCTGCTGATGCTAACTCATAAACACCTGTAAAGAAAACATTTCAAATAAAAAATCTCAGGGAAAAAGAGCAAAAAGTCTTTAACAAAGGGTAAATCATAAAACAGATGTCATATAATCTGGCTGTTTTGAATAAGAAAGTCTTTATCGAAGAGATAATCTCAAAACAAAGTTTCTTTCCATATATAAATCATTTAGAATCTAACTACGCTAAATGTAAACACAATATTAGGGCATAAAATTCAAGTTTAAATTCATTGGTGTTTACTTATTTAGACACTGAAAAATTTCACTTTTCTGACGGACAACTGTGAAAAAACCTTATGTTTCAACACTTAGTAAAGTAATGTGTGATGATGTAAAGAATCTTTATAAAGGAAATCTAAATTCTTTTTTAAAAACAATATTTTGCGGGTGCTATCAAGTAGATTTATTTATAACTGCTTGCACTCTAATGTGTAATATTCTTTATTTGCGAGTCTGCCAGCATGGCAAGCTTGATCCACATTTAGGAAAATCGCTGGCCCTGTAAGGGCTTATTTGAAAAAGAAAATTTTTCAAATGGCTTAAATTTGGCTTTCTTCTTAAACTAGGGTCCATTTCAACTGCATCCAAGACAAAATTTTGATATTCGAGATTTCACTTGAGGCAGCCACTTGAGGCTAACTTGAAGGCAATTAAATGCACTTTCAAATGAGACCAAAATCAACCTCTTGGAGGCTTTAGTTTGTTAAATACAGCTGGTTTTATTCGTAAAATTTTTCTTCTACCAAATCCAAGGGTTAATTCAAGTGTAGCATTTTCCAGTTTTAATTGTTCCTAATTTTTAAGACACAACATTGAAGTCTCAAAGGCTATTATTTGAGAAGGACAGCTGTGAAAAATAGCACAGACTAAGACTAGAGCCAATTTTGTAAAAATTGTTTATTCTAAGAGATTCTCAGAGAACATAGGAGATACATCGTTGGATTTTAAGTTCATAGGTATTTACTTACTTGCTCTGTATATTCTGTTATAATTGGTTAGCAGCTGTTAATACTTACGTCTACAGTTTCATAGTGTTGAAGAATTCTCATGAGAAGACCAGTTCATTTGATTAAACAGAGGATAAACTAATGCCAATAATGGATGTTTTAGCAGTATTATGTTTTGTTGCATAATATTAACCTTAATACTCATGAGAGCAATACTGAATAAGATTGATAGTTATCAAAGTTTCATCCCAGCTCGTGATGGTAATTTTAACAGAGGGCAATAACTAAAAGTACTGATGATTATAAGAAGTTATGCATGGATTATTACCTGAAACTAACCAATTAAGTTCTGAAACCAATTAAATTCTGAAATAACCTGAAACTAACTAAGTTTTAATGAAATAAATGAAAGGGAATTTTCTAAAAGAAACAATTCATGGTCCGAAAATCAAGGCTTTTTCAAAGACAGGGGACGACTAAGACTGAGGGTTGAATTATAAGTATGCAAAGTTTCACTGGTATTTCTAGTTGGTTCCTGATTTACGGAGGGGGCAACTTCATAATTAAGCATAGGGAAATATAAATCCAATTTTAAAAGAATTCTTGTGTATATAAGATCGTTTTTTATTTCCTACATATTTCAGAGTACACTTCTCCATCATATTAACATAACATTTACCTTCAGCTGCCAGAAGCATGTTGGAAATAAAAAGAGTTATATATGTACCAGAATTCTATTGAAATTCATTCTACTCAGACCATTTGAAAACCAATCTTATAATATTTTATGGCTTATTACTCAAATCTGTTGACATAAAGTAGTAACACTAGTAACTGGGGGCTTGTCAGAACGTTTTGACCTCAATGTGACATCAAATTGATATCACACATCAAAAAGGCTGCGAAAAACTGAAAATCACATCTTTCAGGCTTGTGAAAACATCACCACTTCAAAAATGAGGGGCGAATGTCTAATTTGTTTTGCTTTTGTTACTTTCTTGGTTTGTAATGAGTTTTAGTTGCTATTATGCAATCTTGAAAAAAACATTTGCTTGGATTTAAGGATTTTTTCTTGTAAGAATTTCTATTTTTCCCCCTCAGAAAATTCATCATTTTATCAGAAAAAATGTTTTTCAAATTTTTTTAAAATTGTTATGAGTCTGCCAAATGTCAAGTTCCAAATCATTTTGGATGAATAGTTTTGGCAAGCTTGAAAAATAACCGTAAAAATTAGAACATATTGCATTTTTTCATATTATTGATGGTGTCACGACTGGACCATTTGTTTGTACAGGCCCATTTAAAAATTTTAGGAAAGTACTTTTGGAACTTTATCTTTGTTGAAAATTTCATTTCAGTTGGTCTGGGGTCGGAATAATAGACGGCTACTAGCGAAAGCTGGCAATAAAAATTGACTTCTCTGGCCAACCAAAATAAAATAAAAGGTAGTACAAAAATTAGGTATAACTTTCTTTCCTTAACATCTTTATTTATTAAATGATTTGAAATTGTTTGTAGAAGTATTTTGTTGAATTTGCTTGACTTTATTCTCTCACAAATTATCTCTTGTTGAATATTATGTTGTTTGTTCAATCAACAAAGCTGTGCAATAAACATTTCTTTTCAATAGAATGTTTTCATTTTTCAACAATTTTCTTCTGCAATAGAATATTTTTAATGAAAAATGATTCTAAAGAATTTTTAATGAGCCTAAAAAAGTTAAGAAAGATTATTGTTTAAATAAATGTGAAAAAAATTATTTTTTAAAATAATTATTTTCATTTGATCTCAACGACATATTTTTCAAATAAAAAAATAATTTATTTACTGTACAAGCTGGCGAGATTTCTTTATTTACATTTTGTTTTATTCTCATGGTTGCAGTATTTGTAGCCACCATTTTGTCTACACACTTTGTTTATGCAGAAAGTACACACTTTGTTTATGCAGAAAGTGTACTTACTTACTTTGTTTTTTTAAGGCATTCCGTGGCGATAATTCAAGTTTGGTTTATATGAAAGAGCAAAAAAATTGATGAACTCTACTTTTTCATTTCATCTGAATCAGACTTTTTGTTCTCGAGATGTTTGAGCTGAAATACATGTCACTTAGCGAATTTCCCTAAAATGTTGAAAAATTTGTGATGTCATCAATTGTAAAAAAAAAATTCCCCAATTTTGAATGGTAAATATTACAGATTATAATAAAATTTCATAAATGAAAATTTACACAGAAGTAGTACACATTAATAAAATTTTGATTGCAATAGAAATTTTCAAAAATAATTTTTACTTCACTAGATCCAGGCCCCTTTTGAAAAGCATTGTCCTCGTTTTTGAGCTTTTGGAAATATTTGTAAAAATTATTTTCCATTTTTAATGTTCTTCTACAGATTCAGACCTCAAAAAAAGAGTTCATTTGTTGAAAAAAAATCTTTGTTGGATAGATATTGAGCCTGACCCTAAAACAAAAAGGGGCCTGGAACTAGTGAAGTAAAAACTACCTTTGAAAAATTTTACTGCAACTGAATTTTCATTAATATGTACTACTTGTGTGTTAATATTTATTCATGAAATTTTCTTATAACTTGAGATATTTAGCATTCAAAATTGGGATACTTTTTCTATAAACTTGATGACATCACAAATTTTTCAATATTTTTTGGAAATTCCCCAAGTGACAATTCTTTAAGCTCAAATATCTGGAGAACCAAAATTCTGACTGAGATGAAATAAAAAGTGGTGCTCATCATTTTTTCTCCTGTTTCTTATGAACCTAACTTGTTATTTCACCTCCGAATCCCCTTAAATCATAATACCAAAGAATGAATGAAGAGTTCTAGGAGTGACCCATCAAGCACTTTTTATTTAAAGAAAAAGAAAAAAGAATGTTTTAGTTTGTCAGAGAACTTATGGAAAGAACTTATAAAACACATTTGTTTGTAAGCCTTATTAAAACAAACACACTGATAAGAATCGAATGTTATAATAGTCATTTTAACCATAGTCGGAAGATACGGATAGACTGGAAACAGAGACGGAGCAACGACTGTTTCCCATTGTTTTATCATACTTTGGTTTTTGAACTTGAAATCACTACCGACAGCCTGCCCAACCTGCACACAGTTTCGTGAAATGCTATGGGATGACTGTGTTTATGCAGTTAAGGTGGTAGACTTTATGTTATTTTTGGCATTATTTTGGCCAGTATATTATTATTTTTGAAGGGGATGTACTGTAAGATCAAAGTATTCACCCTACTGAAGCATTATGTATGCTTTATCTTAATTTTTTTGCTAAATACAGCTTCCGATGTTGAAGCTGTGAGTGTGCTTAGTGTGCAATTTTCAGGGGACACTGTGTTGAAGTATCAATCGATGCTGCTCTTACTTTTCATAAATTGGTTCTCCTAAAAACTATAATTGGCTGGAACTGAATCATTCTTGTCCTGAATACATGCAACATCGCATGCAACAGCCGACACAGCTTTCAGCTAGCTCTCACTGTCTGCTGCGCACAGATACTGATACTGTGTAGTGTGGAATTGTGGATGATAAGGATGTTTAGCTCTTTCCGTTTGCTCTTCATGATTTTACTGAATCTAATACATTATCTTAACAGTAAATCCGTCACGGCATGCAACATATTTTTCAATGTATACAGTGTGCAATGAACTGTAAAATGATATTTTTTATATTTTGGCTTCGAACTGCGATAGTTTTGTTATCGATGGATGTCTATGAAGCCATGCCAACAAAATCAAAAGTATGTCTCAGTATTTGATAACTGTGCTCTTAGTTCAGCAGAAAAGACTTGAAATAGACTTGAAGAAAGAACGAGGCTTTACTTTAATCGGATTAACTTTCGCGAGATTAAATTTTGCGATTTCGCGATTTTTTTACTTTTTTGCGAAAATTTATATCGCGAAAACACATAAAATCGTTGGATCGCGAAAATTAATCCACATGAAATTTTTCTAAGCAGTTGGTCGCGAAAATAAGTCCACTTGTGTTGAGAGGTATGAATGGGAAATCCCAATAATTTCATCATAAGATTTGTTTGGAAGTTTTGGTGATGAAGAAGATGTATAATTAGTTGTACTTAGACATAAAACAATTCAAAAAAGTTTTTTTATGGGTAATACTTACTTGAAAAGTCAATTATTTTTATTCATAATTCCTTTGGTCGCGAAAATAAATCCATGCGAAATGTTTCCAAGTACCTGTTCGCGAAAATAAATCCAAAAAACTTCGCAAGTTTTTCGACTCGCGAAAATTAATCTCGCGAAAATTAATCCGAGTAAAGTATTAACTTTGAGAGATACCAAAACTTCTGTTGGCATAAATGACGCCTAAACGCGTGTCTTAAGAATAATATCTTTCAAAAACTAAAACTAAAAACTATTTACAATGCGAAATCGGAAAATATAAATACACGCGTGCGCTTAAATTATGCGCATAATTAGATCCTATTGTTATCTAATTATATTACATAATATATTACACACTGCCCCCCGGCAGAGTACTTTGATATACAGGTTCGTTGTGTCAATTCCAGGTTAATGTTCGCTACTTCACAGATTCAGAGCTTTCCATATGAATAAGTTTGTTGATAGGTCGCCGTATTATTCCTGCTGAATTTTTGTGTTTGACGAGTACACATGCTCCTCGAATTTTCCCGTCGTCACTTTTGATCAATTCCGTGATTCGTCCGTATACCCACTTGATGCGAGGTGTTTTGTCAGACACTAAAACAATATCGCCAACGTTAAAAATGTTCGAGTAACGTGATTTTTTGTAATTAAAACGGTGCTGTTCACGTAACACAGCGAGATATTCGGATTGCCATACTCTCCAAAACTGATTGATAACTGAAATAACGGATTTGTAAGTTTCGTGTATATTATTAGTATCAAAAAAATTTTTATTATCCAATCGTTTACCGTAAATTAAATGGTAAGGTGTTAATGCTTGGTCACTCAAATTATCGTCGTATAATGGCGTTAAAGGTCGATTGTTTGAAACCTTTTGAATTTCAACTAAAATCGTTAAAAGTTCTTCATACGTGACTTTTGACGTCTAAAATTTTTCGTAAACATCTTAATACACCACCGTACCAAGGAGCTTTTTCGAAATTAAATCTCCACTCTATTCTGCTCGAAGTTGCATAATTTTGCACTTCATCAAATGTAAAGTTCGAGCCATTATCAGAAATGACATACTGTAGATGTCCGTGTCGTCCACAAAATTTCCGTATACGTATTGAATGCTAAACTGCCAAGATTGGATGCGATATCTAAGTAAATAGCTCTAGATGTTAAACATGTTATCAACGCAACCCAAACTTTTCGTGTTACTTCTGTTTGGTCGTCGCGATTTCTTCTCTCTGCTTCAGTTTTGTTGGTTACATAAACAAGTCCTAAATAATCTATCCCAACTTTAGAGAATGCGTTTCCAGGGGTAAGTCGAGATTTTGGTAATGGAGGTGCGTCAGGATACTGGTACGGATTTCCTTCAAATTTTTTACATTTAGTGCACGAATGAATAAAACGTTTTACTTTTTAACGTAAATGTGGTACCCAATATCGGCTACGAATTTCGTTCATAGTCTCCTTTACACCATTGTGAAGAACGAATTGATGAGAGGTTCGAATAATCAGGAACGTAAAATATGACTTTGAAGGCAAAAGTATCGGTTACCGCTGATCATATGGTAAACTCTATTCTCCAAACGTCCTCGACATCGCAATATAAAATCTTCGTCTCGAAACACATTTAACGACTTCTTGAGGTCGTC
>JANSTP010019791.1:0-15252 GCA_025330745.1 Cladonema radiatum
GAACTTTGGTTTGGGAAAAATAAGTATACAAATAGTAAATCAAGCTGAAAGAGTTAGGTCGACATGCTCATTCATTCGACTCTCTTGATTCTGCGTGCACTTCTTGGGTGCAAAAAGGAGTTTGATAATGCTCTAAATGCAGCGATTGAAGGCAAAGCCATCACATCAGTTTGACCTTATCATAAGAACATTATTTTGAGGATTCCTTTACCGGATCCATAGAACCTTCTTTCGTTTAGTGGATTACAGTACTTTATTTGAGGAACCTTATATTGACTTCATTTATTTATATGTTTAGATAGCATTTTTCTCTCATATTTTACATGCCTCATAAGCACTTTTTACCCTGGTACTAAATGGCACTTATTCTTGATGGGTACTGTTGAAAGGGTTGGCGTAAAACGGACCCAAAATTGCTATTTTTTGAAACGCCAGCATTGATTTCTAAGGTAGCCTTAGTTAATATAGTCCTGAATTTTTTTCGATATTACGAGACATGCTTACAAAAAAATTTTTTCTTCTTCGAAGTCTCTCATAAGCATGAAGAGTCAATTTGGCGTGGTCAGTCACAGTTAGGATGACAATGTTCGATCTCTGTGATACCAAACTGAATTCTATGGCAGCAAAAATATCAGTAAAGAAAGCTGCACATACCTTCGCATCAGTAAATTCTTCAATTTACCGTTCAGTGTTGCCCTTTCTTTTGTCTTCTGACTTTTGAAATTACATTCATGAAATATTAAAAATAATTTATTTTTATTCTATGAATAATCAAATTTAAATTGTTCTCTCTCGTTAAAATTCTTTCTAGATCACTATTTGGGAAATGCCTTGACCAGGGATGATGTAGCCAGGGTGTATAATTGTTTCACCTTGATACACATTTTGAAAATCCATGAAATAATTTTTTTTGAAAAAAAGTTAATAATAACAATAAAAAAAATTAATCAATAAAATAAAATTAAAAAATAAAATTTTTAAAAAAGAAAGTAAGAAAAAATTCACGTACGGCAACTCTCGTGTTTCAGGTCTTCATTTTATATTCTCTCCTACTTCAGGCTGGTTTTTTCACCTGAATTTGGCCAATCGCCATTTTCTTGAATCGAGGCTGTAAGATTCTTTGATACATAAATAGTGTATCAAAATTTTATCTTCTCGGTCAATCTCTAACAGCCGTGATACACATTGTACAGTCTGGCTATGTGAGGGTATTTTTGTATGATAAGCAAGATAGCCAGTTTTGTTCAAGCTAGAACATGTTTGGCTGCTTGTTATATGAAAATTGGCAAAGCAAAATAATGAAACAGTGAAGTGAAAGGATAAACAAAATGAAGCAGACTTGAAGTTGAAGTGTGTAATCTGTTGCCTGTATCTAGCTTGAAGTCTTCATAGATGTTGAAGTTTATTCAACTTCCTGAAGGATATTGAGACTTTTTAACAAATTGCTGGAACAAGTAACTTCTATGTTTGTTGTAGCTCATACATGATTATAGGCCAGCTGTAATATTACCTTTGTCACTCCACTGCACTGTGATAACAGCGAAATGGTATTGTATTCCCCAGTATTATCAGTCATATTTATTGACTAGGACCATTTTTTTAGAGTTTTTCTACATTGAGTCGAGTGCAGCAGCAAGGAAAAGAAAATCTGTTAAAATATGGAGCCAGTAGCTATAGTTTTTTGTAATAATCATTTAGAAAAGGTATTAGGTCTGTAGGTAGTTGCTTAGAGAACTTTTTCTGTAATTCCTACTGGAATTTTATTACTCCTTGGTTTGCGTCTTGTAAAGTTTTGTATAATATCCTGGCCAGTTAGCTAGCTTGACAGCAAACAATATTTTATCAAGTTTAAACTGGACATTTAGGATAATACACAGCCAATGTATATTATTCTGCACATTTTCATTTTATCCAACTTTTTGTATAGTATTACTCCCTTTGGTTAAAGGTACTTAAGCACCCTTAGAAAGAAAATTTGGCCAAATTTTAAAAATGGATAATTTCTAGCTCAGTCGTTTGATAATAATGAGTTATTCCATCTCTGAAATTTTTTCTGAAATTGTATTTGTCGTTTTGAAGATATCAGCATTTGAAATCTGGGAAAGTTTGTTGTGTTTAATGGCCGCCATATTGAAAATTGTTAATTTTACTACTTATTTCACATCATGCACACATTTCACTCATCTGAAAATAACTTCTTTTTAGAGACAGTTTTTACGTGAGCCATGATCTTATTGAGAATGATGTAACTATATTGGGCATGATATCACTAAAAATGTTTTACCAATTTGACAGATGTTTTTTTATTATACAAAAACCATCCAAAAACTAACATAAGATGAAGAGAAAATCAAACGCCTAGTTTCAGGAAAATTGTAGTAGAAAATGCAAACATATAGAGGCTTGTAACTCAAGAAATACACGTAGAATTTTTTTCAAATTTTCACTCACGAAAAAACTCATGACTATCTAGCAATTGAGTTAAAAATTATACACTTTCAAAATTTGACCAAATTATTTTTCTAAAGGTGCTTAAGTACCTTTAAGGGAATGCATTTAAGTTTTATTCAAAATTGATAAGACTTTTAGAACATCTTCCTGATAACGAGTATATACTTTGTTACTTGTTGTGTCCTTATTGCGCAAGGAACATCGAAGTAGTTGCAAATCCCATAAGTATTTGTTGCACAACCTTTTATAAATATTTTGAGGTGTCTTCGGCCAAAGTTTTTTGAATCATCCATTTTTTTTCCTGTTTTTACTTTTTGCTGTCATGCTTTTCATTTTTTTTTGATAATATATCTGTTGATTATCAAAATATCTCAACAATTCAAGGTTTTCAGTTGACGTACAGGTCAAAACAAAAAATATGGAACTTTTTCTTCATCAAATCATGCATCAATTTCTTTCCTTCATAAAATTGAGTGAACAGATATCCACTGTTCATAGATCTATGTCTCTTTCTGATCTAAAGATAGCCATTAGTAATTACACTTTTTTGCGGAATAATTTCTTGTTCTTTAATCAAATTGTGAGTACCAGTTAAACATATAGTGATGCTATGCAATTTTATAAAAAAGTTTAGATAGAAAATGATTATTTAATCATATAAACTCTTTCTGATTTTTTTCCAATAAATTTTTATGATATTTCATTGCCAATATATTATTTGTGAGTTGCCAAACTCACTTCAGTACATGCATCCAGATTGCAGAAAAAACCTTATTTTTAGAAAAAAGATGATTGAAAATGTGTTTTTTTGATGCATCATTTTTACTTTCTCACATTTTGTGCAGAGTTTTTTCAAAATACCTGATCAAGTCAGTTCTAAGTTTTCATAATTCGATAATTGTTAGAGTTGAATTTAAAATTTGATATCTATATATTTAGTTCATTCATGACTCAAAAATATAATTTTCCCTCTAAATTAATAGAATAGCAGTCTTTTAATTTGCAATTTTCCAAATTTTTTATACATATAAGAAAATTTTAAACCACTTACAAAATGAAATTCAATAATTGCAGTATTTCTGTTTTTCATTTGAGAAGATTAATTGCACTTACTAATGTAACAGTTTGAATCTAAAAACTGGACATGAAATAACATAGTGTATATACTGACTAAAACGTGGGTTGTGGGTGTAATATATGTGGGTTATTATCAGAATTAATAGCTCAAAAATTACTATTAATAGTTATCAAAATTAATGCCTGAAATAGCTAACATAGCAATTCTAATGGATCTGGAATGTAACATTTTTTTGCCACCGAACCATGGTGGGCGGCAGTTTTTAGAGCCAAGATATAATATACATTTTAAAAATTCTGGATACATTCCTGATTGACTTTCATCCTTAACATTATCATTCTGTTGTCATGATTTATTTTTGCCAAGTTCATTTACTTTTAACCCAGTAAACCTCCTAGGACGTCTAAAGGACGTCCAATAGACGTCTCAAGGACGCCCTGTATTTACTGGGAATCGTATTCAAAATTTCAAATAACATCTTCAGTACTTTGAGGCTATATTTATTTTTGATGATATCATTGTTTATCTGCAAGAAATTCTTATTTCAAGATTAAAATGAAAACCAGCGAAAATATAAGAGCATATAAACATTTCAAGAAAGTTTTTTAATCACAAACAGATTCAATGAAGGAATTTGCAGAATTGCAGAAAAAAAGATGGTGTTAGTAAAAGAAACCAAATTCAACTACTGTCAGAAGGAGTATAGTAGAAAGAAAGAGTATATATTGGGAACGGAAAAATAAAGAAGGTTAAAAGACAGATGTGTGCCATGTGTTAGAAATATTTAAACGACACTTGCCGATTCATGATAAGCATATTTTGTAACAAAGCTTACAATTTCTATTTGCATGTCAGTAGAGGCTTGCATGGAGATATTTGTAATGATAACCAGCAATATTCATATGATGATAGTGCACACTTAGCCGAAGATATGACAGAGGACGAACGGGTTGATAGGTGGAAATACCACTGGCATAAAGATGATGATACCACGTATATACAACTGTATATACAAGAAGATCCAGTAATGTGCAGTAAAATACAGTGATATTAGTGCTTTTATTATTTTCAGTTTAGTCTTTTATTCCGACAGTAAGTAATGACAGCAAAATTTATAATAAAGATCCAACAGCAGTTCTTCAATGCCAAGTAAGTAACGTCACGTTTTCTTACTTTGTTTGTTAGTTATAATGATCAAATTCCAAACTGTATCTTTAGAAAAAATGTATTAATGAAAGCAACCTATCAAAGAGTGATTATTTTCTGCCGCATATCTTTTTAAAAGCATAATTTTCTGTGATTGAAAAAGTTTTGTCGCCTCAAAGGATTATCGACCTAAATCATTTCATACAAAATTCGATCATTTTGAGTCGATGTTGGCAATAGCTCGAAAGAAGTTCTATTTTCTAAGCCGTTAAATAAGCAAGTATGCAAATTCAGAATTACTCCATATCAAGTGATCAACTGCATATTTATCCAATGATTCAATATGCGCTTCTTTGGACAAACCATGAAGAATTTAAACCACGTATGTCACCAATTCGAAAATCTGTTACGACAGTCCGGATTTATTATTTTCCTATAAAACAAGGTGTTTAACGTAGGCATTTCTGCAGAATCGTTTGGTTTCTATCTTGCCTGTTCTTCATTTGAGTTATCTGCAGTGCTCTTCCCATTTTTACAGCGTTTACATTAGGTGTAAATTCTAACTCAAATCTTTTTGGAATCACTTGTGACGAGGTTGATGTTTCTTACAGAGATATTCCTTTTATCAGTTTATTGCCTAATTTAAATAATATTTGTCTTAGAACTTATAGAACTTAGAACTTATATAAGGTATTTTTTTTTATCTAAGCTGTATTTTCATTAATTTTTATTTACCATGTTCTATATACGAACTTGTTGGTGTCTTCGGTTCCCAATTTCGGACGTAATATGCCCAGATCGTTAATAGACTGCAATATATTGCTATATACAAATGTCCTGTTTCTAATCTTTCAGGGTAAATTGGTAGATATGTCACCATCTTTTGAATGAAAATAAAACAAAATCAATACTTTTTTGTCCCAAAAAATAAAAGAACCGAAATTCCTTTAACATTAATTATATGAACATATAGATAATGCCTGACACTAGCAAGTAACTAATGTATTTTTGATGAAAATTTGAGTGATGAAGCCATAGTTCTGAATGTAATAAATAAATATAATTCGACATTCTCTTTTTTATACCGCAAATAGAAATTCTATATTTCATAGCGAACTGTTCTATAGCGAACTTAAGGTAGCTCTTTTTCCTCTTTTCTAATTCTCTGTTTCAACATCATTTTGGTAAGGCCTGTTGGGCATGGTATCCACTTATACGATAAATAAAGGTGGACAGAAAGAGCTTTAAACAACCCAAAACAAAATATCAGGTTCTGTCTAATGTGTGTACCCTTTCGGCCAATCAAAATTATATGAGAATGTTAACATAAAGTCACACTAAAATTGTAACTTTTTACATATTATTAGAAACTTAAATTTAGGGTATATTTGTATTTTTAATAATTTTATAAAATTGAAACAAAACCTGAAATAAGAATTGTTTCTTGTACTGTAATATTTAAATTTAGAAAAAAAGTAAAAAAGAATGACTTGAAAAGAAACAATGTTGTTCAATCTTTTAAAAAAATTGTGAAAGCCAAAGACATTGAAAACTGTAATCAGATTTCAGAATTTAAAAATGGTGGTTTCGATAACGATAATGACGCATGAAACTCTCTTCATAAATTTGATATCCCAGTCTTTTTCTGATGGAATTATGTGTAGAGGCCAGCGGTTGCAGTGTTAACTGCTAAAAATGTTTTCTGCATGTTCTATTTTAACTGCATACTTTGACACCCTGGATAAACATATAAAGAAAAATTCTACTTAACTCCGGCTTTTTTTTGAATATTATTCTGTCTTTGGTTATCTTTATCAAACTGGCTATACGCAAGAATAAAACTTTGATATAAACTCTACAAGGAAAAATGTCTGAAACACTATCATTTTACGATCAACAAGGAAATTACGGATTGAGAGTCGATTTTAACATAAGGAAGACGGACGTAACTGTAGATCGACTATCATTGCTGTTTACGGTAAACTAAATATCTGAATATTGAAAGGTTTTGAAAGATTTAAGGTTTCAACTAAGTAAAACAAGTCGAGGACCTGTCCGAGGAATTTTTAGTATACGAATTGCGAAAACACACACTATTATCTCTATTTTTTTTGTCCATTCATTATAGAAACAGTTTGGGAGTTCTTGCTTTCACCACAGTATAAACTTTTGTTTTGCACTTTAATCAGTGTTCTGATTTTGATTTAAGAAACTAGTGTGATATGTTTCTTCATTTTTAGAATGATATATATTACTACTTGTGGATACTAAACTGATTAATAAAAAGGGTTTTCTCTTTTAAAACCCTCTTTCAATAGTCGATAGCTTTTTACACCAAGAACATAAACACTTTGTGTGGTTCAAAATCGTTTTATAAAGTATTTTTAATTATTCAGGAGATGGGCATAGGCAAGCTTTTTTCAACCTCGTCCAAGCAACTGCCAACGTTGAAGCCATAGCGATGGCTCGTGAATACTTCCACGATGAGCAATTAGTACTCGCACAAAGAAACTGTCTTTGTTACGAAGACTTGGAGCCAACGGCAAGTAAGCTGATTTTGTGCATCAACTAAAAAACAACATACTTTACAACATGTTAATATACACCTATAATCTTTGATTCTTAAGTTTTGCTTAGGAAGGATTTTAACATTTTTATTTCGGTATCGGAGAAAATTCTGTGCAAAGTTTGGATTTTATTTTTGGAAAACTCTTACATTCTGAATATTGCCCTCTGAAAATTTAATTACAACAATTTTATTTATTTATTTATCAACTTTCTTTCATTTTTTGAAATGTTGGGCATTGTTAAGAAACATACACATGACATAAACATGACTTTTTCACTGCTACTAAAGTTGTCTCGAAAGAATGGTCAATTTTGAACTAACTTTGTTTAGTAGTTGATTAATACTGGATCAATTTCAAGACAATTCGGTCATTATTGATTGAATTTTTACATTTTTAAAAGGTCCTGTGAAAAAGTTGCTTAGCTTAACTTTACATAATACTAAAGCCGCATAGAAAACATTCAATTTTTAGTACTGCTGCCAAAAAAGATTTTAAAAGACTTAGATATTTAATTACCTTTTTTCTACTACAGGTCATGTCGTGTTACATTTCCTATTAGATCCATTTTTTTGGCACTGTATATCTTCCTTAATTTTGTCTTAGAAAGAATCTCAAATTTGATTTGTCCTCTCCAGGTTATTACAGTTTTGGAAAAATCCTTCTTGTAAAGTCTTTGCTGTCAAGGAAGCTTAACTTAATGTAAATGCAAATGCTCGCGATCATTCGTCAAGCTGTTGTTCTTCACCCGGTATAATGGTTTGGCCTTAATATGTATACCGGTAATTTTTCCCGGCAGTTAGTTGAAATTCATTTCATTTGTTTTCGTTCCAGTCATTTCTGGTCAACTGATGAATGGGATTAATGAAATCAACAACAAAGTTGACCGTTTTCTTAACAACAATCCGTCAAGTACAAGAGTGGGCTCCATCACTGCAGCATGCGAACGTGCTTGAAAGTGCCCCATTTGCCATTCTTTGTCGGCATCGAATGCCCTCGTTAGTGGCTGCTGTAAACAGTTTA
Organism: Cladonema radiatum; assembly: GCA_025330745.1. Lineage (NCBI taxonomy): Eukaryota > Metazoa > Cnidaria > Hydrozoa > Anthoathecata > Cladonematidae > Cladonema > Cladonema radiatum. The sequence goes on from JANSTP010019791.1 coordinate 8,266, forward strand.
CAGGCTGCAAGACATGTATAGATACGTGGTACGTCACAAACCCAATATGTCCACGTTGCTGATCGTCAAGTGGAAAGACACTCATCATGAAATTTAACTTCCTTTGTGAAATAATTATGTTTTTCAGGAAACTAGTAATTAGATACTTAATTATTACTTTATTTTTTCCTTTTGTTTGCCTTGAGACATTCACCCAGCAAACACACTAACGTTGAGACGATGTTGTTGCAACTTCAAATAACATCGAGTTGCGATTTCCCATGTGGGATTTGTGAAAAAGTGACTAGATCTAGTCTAGGATTTATCTTGCTGAAATAAAAACCTGACTTAGGGGTCAGTTATGGGTCGCATAGGGGTCTAGGTCAGAATAGCACCAGCAAATTCAGCGCAGTACATAACATTGTAATCCTTAACTCTTTGAAGGCGCCGATTCGCTAAACAGCGAAAACGAGGGTGGAAAGGGTGTAGTTGGTTCTTTAGGGCCTCATTTTAAGGAAATTAAATGCTCTTTCAAATGAGACGAAAATCAACCTCTGCGAGGACTTAGTGGCAGAGATACATGACGTTTTTTTGTTAAAATAAATCTTCAAAAATTCCTGTTTTTCTGAAATTGTGACACGTTTAAAGGGTTACGAAAGCTTATTTTCTAAAGCTATTTGTTTAGTTATTTTAGTAATTTATAGCAGATACAAATTTGAAAAACTAGTTATTAGTCAATTTAGCATTTATTTTGACTCTATTCCTCCACACAGGCTATTTTTGGCTTTGAAAACTCAAGGGATATTTCGAGAACTATATGGTTCAGTGATCAAACTTCATACATTATTATACCAACCCATTATGAACACTTTGGTACCATAATGAACCTATGACATCGTCATTTTTTGTCGTCAAAAATCGGTGATCACCAAGTGCTACTAAAACAAAGTACTTTTTATGTCATTTGGAGTTATAGAATATATCGCTCCTGAAATCAGATTTTGCCTCAAATTGACCCCCAAGAATAACCTACTCGCGTCGGATTTTAACTTTTGGCTAATTAAGTCTTCGAATACTTTTACTGCTGGGTAAAAGAGATCTTTCATGGTTTTTTCATCTTAGAAATATGAAACTCTTTTTGTCGGACTGCTGAGGCACTGTGAAATCAGCTGTCAGACAACTGTGTAGCTGCTGTATGATGCGTATGGTATTCATATTTTTTAGATAGTCATCTCGAAAACAATATTTCGAGCCCCCTAGCACGTTCTCAGGTTCCCCTCCTCTTGATGGACCAAAATGTTCCCAAAATTTAGCAAATAGAAAAGATATTTTCTCATATGAAGCCAAAAAAGGCGGCACACAAAGGAAAAACATATCCGCTATATACACACAATACTGACGCATATATCAAAATATAGTATGTGTTGCATCATAGATTTGATGATCTAATGATCTAATGATTTGAAATTTACAGTCTTTCACTGTAGTGTTGAAACGACTATCACATCTTTATGTAAAAAATCAGTAACAACACTAGATACTTCGTTGAAAAAAAAAAAAAAAAATTGGGAACAAAAACATACTCAAGAACAGATAGTTCGTGCATTTGAATATTTTTCTAAATCCAGATCACTGTACAATCCATTGCATCAAGATATTGAGCTTCCTAGCATTGCTACTTCAACCAGGTTAACATCAGCAGTAAGTAGCACCTCTGAGAAAAAATATCTAAAACATGTTTTTTTCAAAACTGAACAAAAACCAAAAGAAAATGCACACTTTTAGTTGATGAAATTTATGTAAAGCAAATTCTAACATACCATGGGGGGGAACTGTGTTTGGAAAATCTGTAAATAAACCCAGTAAATTAGCTACAACGGTGTTAGGAATCATGATTGTCATTTTGGTGGACCAAAATTTTTTTTTAAAATTATCCTAGTTAACTTTTTAAAATTATCCCAATAAACTTATCATTATGGCACTAGGGCAACACAAAACCGTCAATTTAATCTTTGTTTTTTTGTTAAAGTTATTTTACTTGAGTTATAAAGAGTATTTTGTTACTGTTGATGAATTTCATTGTCATCTTTTCTTTTAACCTTCATAAACTCTACCATCCCTGAAGTTCACAGAAAATGTATGAGTTTTTTGTTTATTTGATTTTGACTTTTATAAAAATGAGTGGAGAAAATATGACTCACCGGGGGTTCAAAACTAATACAAACAAAATTAAATGGGAAATGAATTCAGCAGAAAAAATAACAATTCTTATTAATTTGTTCAATACATTTTTATGCTTTAATTTAGAGATATTATTACGTTTCAACATGAAAATTTAAAAGATATTTTTAGTTGTGTATGCATTTTTTACCCACTGTCAACTCTATTAATTTAATAATTTCGCCTATAAATTATCGGCCTCCAGTCAATTGGCTGTTACGTACGTTGCGTAGGCCTGTTAATTGAGTACGCCTTGGAAAACATCTTTGAAACTTCAAGCTTATTTTAAAATGAGTTTGTTTTGCCGCTAACATATCAAATCAACTGCAATAGTTTGATCAATAAATTCCATGATTTCAAATTGTGAAATTAGTTAAATAAATTGAAAGCACGAGACCTTTTTGCAAGAACTGTACATGATAAAATAAAAGAATGTAGCCTTACCAAATATGACAAGGTATAATAAATTTACTGTCACATGTTCCTTACTATCTGGGGGTTTTCAAGTTCATTAAAAAAATTTTCAGCGGGTACCTAAAAAAATTCTAAATTTCGAAATTTTAATAACTAGAGCACTGGTACAAGTGTGATTATTTGCGTAAAATTTCAATAGCATGTGTGGTCTATTACTACTATGATTGTAAGTATTTTGATAAAAGAGCCTTTTGTTTAAGATTATAAATTTCAAAAGATAATTAAATAAACCACTTTCGTATCTCAGCAAATGAATGCACAATACAATTTCGGATTTCAATTTTTGATTCCAGATTTCAAGTTTCAAAATCATTTTAACTTATTTCTGGCAGTTTATTTTTCGTAAATTTCAGAATTCTAATTCTATGAGATCCTCTTTCTTATTTTCTTTAAAGAAAACTAATTCAATAACTTCTTAATTTCGTTTCATTTCCATTTATTTCTATTCTATTTAGAATGGACGAAATGGTACATGCATTCTGTCACAACTTAGCTTCAGATTCCACCTAATCTATATCACTTTGCTCAGACGAACATGACTGAACTAAGAGATTTTAGGTGACTTTTTTTTTCATTTATATATTTCGTAATTTAATATTTTTGTTATTGCCATAATTTTTTGGACGACTGTCTTTATCTTTTTTTGGAAATAAACTTTTACTGGTAATGAAGATTTTCATTTATTCAATATATTATAATGGTTTTCAATATGTTTTGATAGCAAAATATACACCCGCACTAATGCCAAACATTGCCTGGTGTAAAAATTAGTTCCAGCTGAAAGGTTAGCAGGGACTACGGCGACGTGTGGGCCAGGTGGGCCATGACCCGACCATTTTTCTTTGCAAAATTCAGATTTGGGAGTTCTGAAATTTCTTCTCATTGCCAATTTTGTTTTCGAGTAGGTCTATGATGAACTCAAAACTACATTTTGACATTATACTATATATGGAAAGGCATGAACCAACAAAAGAAATGATGTGGCCAGGATGTGATGTGGTTCCGCCTGCCTAGCAACCTGGTGATGTGATTCCAAAGGAATCTCATTGATCATTGCATCAGTTTTTGTTTCAATGTATTTTGTTGTTTTAATTCTTCATACACTGCTTATTCCATCTTGCAGTGCGGGTTTCCATGGAGCAGGAGTGCTCAAAAGCTTTCCCGGCTCTATGATGAACTCAAAACTACATTTTGACATTATACTGTATAATGAAATAGAAATAAAAAATTAATACGTGAACGAACAGGGACTTATTTGTCCCTAGTCGCTAAAATTTTACTCGCAACTGGGTTTGTTTGTGAAACTATTCGTAAAATGATCCGTCACTGATTTGTGTGTTATTGAGGATTCTATTAATCAGATGTTATGAAAAACAGACGATTATTCCCCTGCAGAGAGTTCATGTTTCATGATAACCTTCTGCTAAATGTTCGTCTAAGGAGACTTGGTTTAGCCAATATGGAGGGATATTTTTTTAGGAGGTCTCCTTACCTGTCGGCACCAGATATGGTGGCGCCTCCTTGGTCACTCTATTAAGTGGTCCCACCATTTCAAAAGTCGAGCCGTGGGCTCTGCTTAAAGTAATATAAAATAAAGCGTAGGCTGAGCAATGAAACCTTTTGCAGATATTCAAGAAATATGCAAAACCAACATTGATAAAAACATAAATCTATATTTTGTGTCTAATCTATGTCGTTCTGGAATGAACGATGAACAATTTATTAGATTAAATTTCATTAATTTTCGAATAAACAATTAAAAGTAAATAGGAAGCACACTTTGTGTTAGTTTTCCTTATTGTATTAAATTCTATCTAAAGATATCCTGAATTTATTCAAAGTCCATCTTTTTAAGCAGATCTTATCTCAATCGAGCACCCTCGAATAAGCGCTCACTCTAAAGCTTCAAAAATGTTTAACTGTCTGTTCTTCATTAAAAAGTTTGTCTCCCTTTGCTATAGATAGATTTTAAAATTTTGCTGACTGCAAAAAACTTTCTATAAAAAAAACCTTGAGAAAAGTCGAATGATCAAGCAACTCGTAAAATGAAAATGAAACTCGTGATTTAAATTGTCAATTCGTAAGTCAAACTAGTAGCTGGCGATTTAAATTGGTAACTAGAACTCGTAACTGGCAATTCATAACTCGTAACTCATGGATTAGAAATCCACAAAAATGTTGTGGGTTGAAAAATTTAGTTCCATATTTATTAAAGTTTCTTTTAAGCGCTAGTAATAGTATTAATTTGATAAAAAGTATGACATTTTAAGTTTTCTGGACATGTTTCATTGCGTCTTCGCTACATCTTCAGGAGTAAGTAAAATATGTTAGAGAGAATAACGTTAGTAGCAATTAACAATACAACAGTTTCATAAATTTTACGTCATATATATATTACGTCATTGCATATATTACAAACTTATAAACTGATTCAAGAACAAGAGATCAAAGAGAAATGTGGGATGTAAGATGAGTCAGTTGAGTGTTTAGAATTGGCTTATGCCGATCTATATGCAAACCCTCTTTGATATTGAGCGCTAATTCACTTCTTGCCCGATCTAAATACAAAATAATAAAATACACAATAATAAAGACCAAACTTCGAAAATTGAGCAATTATCAATGAAATACTTCAAGCTTCCATTTATTGGTAAATATTCTACAATTACAAAAACCCAAACCATCGAAATTGCATCCCAATTATGTAAACCTTTGGAATTCAAAATCATATTCTAATCTCTTAAAGTCAAAATTTTTTTCTCTGCAAAGGACAAACTGATCTGTTTTTCAAAATTGTTTGTTATATATCAGTATAGATGCCCAAGTTGTAATGCTTGTTAAATAAGTGAAACAACTAGACGTTTATCTGCAGAATCTACCAACATTTGAAAACGGACAAATTGTCACACTTTACCGTTTTAGAACAGGCAAGAAGTGAATTCGAGCTCAAAATCAAAGAGGGTTTGTGTGTAGATCGGCATAAGCCAGTTCTAAACACTCAACTAACTCATCTTTCATCCCACATTTCTCTTTGATCTCTCGTCTCTTCTTGAACCGGTTTATAAGTTTGTAATATATGCAATGATGTAATATACATATGACATAAAATTTATGAAACCGTTGTATTGTTAATTGCTACTAACGTTATTCTCTCTAACATATTTTACTTACTCCTGAAGATGTAGCGAAGACGCTATGAAACATGTCAAGAAAACTTAAGAATGTTGTACTTTTTATCAAATTTATTAAAGTTATACATGCATAAACCTTTTTAAAAGTTTTGCATAAAGAAAAAAACTCTCCAATATACAAAAAACCGCAAAAATTAGTTCTGCAAATTTCTCATGTAAAGACTGACTCGAGAAAAATAATTCGGCAATTGACAGTTTTTTTGAGGATTCAATCGCAAAAGCTTGTTCCGCAATTTTATATAATCGCAAAAATTAATGCCTTTAAGGTAAGGCACACCCCCATAGTGTAGCTGGAAAACAAATCCAGGACGAATAAGGTAATAGAGTATGGTTAGAGCATTTGCAAGCTCAAGTTAATCTCTACCTAAATATCAGTATTTCTACAATACATTCTATAAAACTAGTCTGTATCTTTGTTCAATGTGCATTTTCCCTGGTCATTCTGAGTAGCTAGTTGTTAATTTTCATTCCTTTTTGTACCTATTAAGTCTGAAAGTCCGTCATATTTTTATTCACCCAGACCAGTATTTCTAAAGGAGTTTTTTTTTCTTCCTTTTTGCAATCTGAAGAATTTGCTATTGAAAGTGGGAAAAAACTATGTGACCAGAAGAAATGTCAAAGTAAAATGGATAGTTGAAGACAATTGCTGAAATACCTGAGAAAACTTCATATAATTGTCCATCTAGACCCACATGGTAATCAGGATCAACCACAAAATGTTGCTTGTTTTACAGTATAAACTCTCTTTAAAGAGAATATCTCTTTAAAAGATATCTTTTGAAAGTTGTATTAATATATTTAAAATGCGTCTGAGGTATACAAAATAAAAAGTTGTGACAAACGACCACTTCAGGTTTTCAGCCTTTTGAAGAATGTAACCAAAATTTGGGACTTTTAGGTAATATTTTAATCTTCAAATTCTTTCAAGCAAGTTTTAAAGTTAGCCGAAAAGCTTACAATGAGTAAGTGAGTATATTTTGAAACGAAAGTTTTTTTCACTTAGGTATTTTGCTGAGCCCGATTTTGCTGACTTCTTACTTCAACACGACGCTAAAAACATAGTCCTTGAAAAAACTTGCTTTAAAAGTCAATCTAACCCTTCTTGCATAGATGTCATGTTAAC
>JANSTP010019902.1:0-15240 GCA_025330745.1 Cladonema radiatum
ACTAAGTTTTTGGCGAGAAAAGTGGTTTGAGAGCCGCAATGGAGTGTTGAAGTTAGTGGTTTTTAGCGGTTTTGCTACTAGACTAGATCTAGTCGTTCTTCTACTATACGGCAAAATACGGAACGTCGGGAAGAACGACTAGAAAACTTTGTTACAGTTTAGAAAAAGCACCTACGATGGAGAATTAAGATTTTTTCAGGGGGTTCATGATTGCGCCAAGCGCGCAAAAAGAAAGTGATCATAACATAGTGGTGACGAGCGGTAACATAGTGGTGACAAGTAGTTTTCTTCCACAGTTCAACTTATATTATACAGTTGTTCTGGGGCAAATTTAGGGTAACTTCATTATGTATCGTGAGCCTAGTTGAATTTCATGTTTGCTGCTATTGAAGCCTTTAGCAGTTTCTATCTATAACTCTTATTATTATCTCTTAATTATTTTAAATTGCAGTTTTGACACTTGTCAGTTTAGGAGCTATAGCTAGCTAGATATCCTGAGCTTGGTGACTAGCCAGCTGTCTCAAAATTTCGAGGAAAAGCAAGTGCAAAGGCTGGTGATAGGTATAGAGTAAGAGGAGAAATGAAATACTTAATGTTCTTGTTAAAAGTAAAAGAAGAAGATACACTTTGCTTGATAGTCAGGTAGCTGACGTTAAAACAATCATCGGAAACTTGCGGACACGCCAAAAGTGGTCCCAAACGATTGTACCTGGTCTAATTAGTCAGAAAATCTTTGCTGGACAAAATGAAAATATTTAAGGGCCCCTGCCAGGGCCATTTTCCTAGAATTAGTAGATATAAAATTTTCGTCGTATTTATGATGTCAATTTTCTTTAAACAAAATAGCGGAAAGTAGCTAAAAGTTACCAAAGTTTTACTCCTTAGATATTTCTAATGAAATCAAATAGAATTTCTCAACTGAGACATAAATTTAGAATGTACTATTCAGTTATATCCTCAAATATTTCATTTCTTGTGTAATTTTTTCATGCATTCTATGTCGGCGAATTAAATTTTCAGTCAATCCTCATATGCAATGGCTTCTTTGCACAGCACGACTTTTCCCAAACTACTGGGAAAACCTTACAAGAAATCGTCATTAATTTTTAGTTTCTTCGAATTTTGGATTCCTTAAAGATTTTTAGAAAGTCCAGTAAGATTTTTTTGCTATTTCACAAGTTTACTAACACTATGGAAAGGTTTTTCTGTTGTCCCAAGAAATGTTTGGTTTTCTCAATTTTTTTAACATCAGCTACCTGACTATGATGGTGCATTATCATTATCCACAGCCCAGTATGGAAAGTATATATATATGTCTATGGTGCTCCCGAGGACTCCTTAAGTTTTGGTGAAACCGCTCCTAATGAAGGAAATATTTACTAATATTCCTGAAATATGATGATTTTTAAAGCAATATTCATAAATTCTGCTCCTGCTCCCTTCCTTAAAATCTGTGCTGCCGCTCCCAAGATCTCGTCGAATATGGACACTTTTTCCAGACTGGTCCACAGCAGATCAGTCCCAGCCAACCAACCAATAAGGAATTCCCAGATCTTTTTTCATGTGGTAATATAAAGCTACAAACTGACAAAACGTTTTGAATGACTCTTATTTCATATCATAATGATTTCGCATTCAATTTTCTGAATGAAAAAAATAAATTTCGACCTAAATTTCTATAAAATTCGATCAACAGTGGCATGCAGTGTGTAGAATTCTTGTGTTGTTGCTCACGCCTGGCAGTCAGAGGTTAATTTTCAAGCTATAGCCTCTGCGTCAACAATATTAGTTGGACTTTTTATTTATTGATACCAAAAAAGATTTGGCAATTTTTTGACAATTTTTTGTATATAATTATCCTCTGACAAATTGTGACAATTTCATTATATTCTTAACTTTAGCAGTTAGTAGAATTTCGACAAGTATGATTAGCTGGAATCTGTCATTGTATATATATAATTGTTTTGTTTGCCGTCTGTTCAATTTTTCAATTCAACGATTTTATCAAAATAACAAGAGATTGGGTTTAAGAAATTTTTGTAACCGATTTCAATGAGAGTAAGTGTTAAATTTTTTATTTTCATCAATGTTGTGTAATAAAGAACTTATTAGGTTGACATTAAATTTAAAATCATTTAATACGAATTCTAGCTATGAAGTGCAATTCATAGAACTTGATCTTGGATTATATTGGAATATATTAAATAATTGGATTAAATCTGTCTTTGGTCTGGATGATGCATTTTCATATAAAGACAGATGAAAGTACTATTTTACTTGTGACAAAAAAATCAACTTGAAAGCTTTACTTATGTAAATTCTTGAACTTTTAAAGTTTCTGATCTTGTCATTTGTAATTCAGTCTTCTCTTCCTCATATTAATTAAGCTAGTGTTTTACTCCAATAATTAAGATTGGAGGAGAAAATTATGCAGTAGCATGTTTGTTGCATCTCTGTTATAGATAAAACGTTATCAAAATGGAAAAAGAAGTATCCACAAGCGAAGAAGAAAGAGCAACTGAAATAGTTATTTACTTTGTAGATCCAACTGCCCATGATATTTGCATACTTTGTCACTGTGATATCAAAGAAAAATTTCCAAATGACAAAGATCATTCTTATAAGCTTAATCTTTGGAAAGGAAAAAATAAAGATGTGAAAAGTCAGTCTTGTTTAGACCTTGAGAATTTTTTTGGAAGCCCAATGAAAAAAAATCGTGATTTTCAATGCATATGTAAGTATTGTCATGCAAAGGTTAAACGCCAGTTAGATACGAAGAAGGAACTTGAAGACATGTTGGAGAAAGGAAGACTTTGCGTAGAAAGGAAGTTTCTGAAAACGAGGACTAAGCGTTCGATTTCGAAGGAGTCTTTCACACACAAAAAAGCTTGTAACAATTACATTCGTAACCAGACATCCCTCATTGAGTCAATCAAGGTTAGTTTTTACCATAGTTTTAGTATTTTTCAATTTAATACAGTACATTGGCTGATTTAATTATTGACATCTTTAGAATAAAGTGTTTAATCAACATAGTGCCACTATGTTGATTCCAATTTTCTGGTTCCAATTTTCATCTGAATATTTTCATCAAAGCAAATATTAAACCTTCTATAAGTATACAACCACTATTAGTGGTTGTATATTTATAGAAGGTTTAATATTTGCTTTGATGAAAATATTCAGATGAAAATTGGAACCAGGCAATGTGCGAACTTTACAAAAATTATATCAAGGTTGACACCATCAAGCTCACAGAAAAGTGATGACCTCATCACAAAGCATAGTAATTTGCAATTTCGAGTATGCGTGGTCTGAAATTTGGTGGTGGCATCATCTAAATTAGGTTTAATTTAAAGTTAGATTAGAAGCAAGAATTTTCACTAATGTTGCTTACTTTCCATATTGCTTTGTTAAAAAAATAGCAGTAGTAAAAATATGCTCTGAATATATACGCACTACTCAAGCCCACTTCGAGGAGTATGGACCACCTGAAGCTTGGCCAAAATGTTTCTAACTAAATTCTAACTGGAATGCAAAAAGCTGCTAGGTCTACGGATTGGAGTAATTCTAACACCAACCCCCTGCCCCCCTCCATTGCCCCATCCAAAATAGCTTTTGCCAAGAAGGGTCTTAGCATTTGTTGTATCAGGAGCTTTAATTTTCTCATACTTTAACATTAACCTTCTAAACTAGACAGACTCATCCAGAGATTTTTATATTGAAATCAATATTACAGATTCAATTGATGCATGCTGACCAGAAAGAAGAAGTCATGAGTCTTCCAATTTATGATTTACCATTCATAAAGGCACTGAAAGTAAAAGATTATGCAGCAGTTTTAGAATTTTTGTATCGTAGAGAAAAAGATGGTTTTCTTAGTTTTGTACATACTACAGTTTCTAGTGAAGCAGATGAGCTATGAAAAGGGATGCTAATTCTACATTTTCGTAAGTTTTCAAGTTTTTCAAATAATGTTTTAGTGATTGCCGTAGCTATTATTAGATCCTTATCATTAGAATAACTATTACCAGAATTCTCTTGATGAAAGTTTGGGGAGGGAGGGGAGGAGATGGGTCGTTATGTGACGGTAGCAACTACAGAGAATCTTTAGAATGTTTATTTTGCCTTCAACTTTCAAAAAGGTTTGCTATAGTACTTTCTTGATCTAACATTTCCAGCTGTTGTATGATTTGAGAGCAAGTTACAATAATTTAAATTAGTATGCTTTCCTTGCATTAGAAGTATAGAAGCGCAGCGCGATGCTATGGATCAAATCCTGTTGACTGGACGTGCTAGCTTGGTGGACACCAAGCCACAGTCAATTTCAGTGTAGGGTGTAGGAAGACAGATTTAAATTCTATGTAGCAAAGTTCTCACAGTTTTTCTTGATTTTGTTTGTAGACTTCGAGATGTAAATGATGCTGAGAAACTATCTTACGAAAACCAGTACTTGGAGTTGCGTCACAATTCTCCACTTTTTTGCGAAGTTTTATCCGCTGTTGCTTTTCATGTAAAAGCTAACTCAAGAAATAAGATAAAAAAAACGGATAGCCTTGTCCCCAGTTTAGTTAATGCTGCTGGAAATCTACTGTTTGCTCGAAATAGGAAAATGAATTCAATTCCTACGTTCAATTCTTTGGTGCTTAGAAGAGGAAGGGCAAATAAAGAGTGCATTAATAGGTTCAATGCATTAAACATCTGTCTCTCTCCTACATCTGTTTTGCAAAAACAACTGGCATTGGGAAATGACTATCTCTCTCCAATCAAAAAATTGGCTGCTGATCTTGAATTTAGTGCTGCAGCGATGTTGGAAAGTATCAACAACTCATTACAAAAAACGGAAGCAGAAATGGAAATTGAGTTGTCGACAAGTACTTTCGAGTCTAGTATGAATTTGACAGCGTTTACAGCAAAGGATAACGATAGTTTCTTCGATGCGAGTGCTATGAACCCATCAATAGAAATGATTAACATCAGTTATTCAAATTTTTCGGATGGTTCCAGTGACGACGATGTTTCAGAAAGACCGCATGAAGATGATCTAAAAGCTTTTCCAAATTGGAAACCGTTTTCAAAAAAGCTTCAAAGTATCACAAACGACAAAGAAATTGACATGGCCGTCACCAGCCACTATCTAATGTCGTTCAGCCCAAAGTTTACGATAGTCGGAGATAATGTGGACATTCGCACTAAAAGAAGAAGATACTTGATGAACCGTAGCGCCATTGATAGGCACTACTTTAATATGATGGTGGTAAATAATAGAATACCTATACCTGAAAATCTTATTGGTGTTAAAGCAAGACGGGTCAATGACGTATACGACATTCTTTTAAGCATTTTTTTGCCGACTAGTTCGGACGAGGAACTTACGTGCAAAGAAATGAAAATTTTAGTGTCACGTGACCTTGTTCGATACATCGACTCATTGAAATGGATGAAAAAGTATGTAATTCATCATATTGATCATAAGTATCAAAACGAGACGATGAAAAAGTCTATTGTCGTAAGTGTAACTACATTAACTTCAACAAATTTCGGTCAGTTTAAATTCGGACATTAAATTTTCGGACAAAAAAGTTCGGACGTGTTTTCCAAATTTCCGACTGATTTCGGACAAAAATTTCGGACTGCTTTATATGTCTATTTTTTACTTAAAGTATTATTTTTACACGCTTTTTTTGACTAGATTTACAACTGCGGTCAAAAATATTAGAATAATTTCTAGCTTCTGCAGTGCAGCTCTGCACACAAGTTTTAGTTGAAAGGAGAAAGTTTTATTTTGATGACCCGCAATAGCACATAACCCACACGATTAGAGAATAACCGATTTTATAATGCATTGTAGTGATTTCGTTATCAAAGTTTTTTGATAAAAGTCCACTTTTTACATGTTCCTTTGTTGGATTTTTTATTTTTATCTAGAAGAAAATTTTCGGACGCTTTCAAAGTTCGGACTCGAAAAATTTCGGACAATTATATTTTCGGACAAGGTTTTGTCCGAAAATTAAAACGTCCGAAATTTTTTGAAGTTAATGTAGTTTAAGATATTTTGTCACTTCAAAAAACAAATTTATGAAACGAGTGTAAATACTTTCTAATGCTGTTTCACGGACGTTAGAATAGTGTGTCGGAGGGTGGGAGGCGTATGAAACCTCCCCCTGTATCTAAAATCTCTTAAGGCATTAATATTTATAGGATTGTAGAATGTTCTTTCTAATTTCAGGAAATTACAATGATATTAGCCGAAAATATCGAACAATCTAGAAATCGGGCTCTGTTTTGATCCGAATCGGGCTATGTTTTCAATTTTTAATTTAAAACATCTTTCAATAGTATCCATGTGGTGTTGTTGATCAAAATGAAAACACTGAAGAAGGAATCATTGAGATAATGAAGACCCAACATCAGCTGGTACCAGGCCATGGATCTGATAATCTCGTAAGAATATTTTCAGTAGGTGATCTTTTGACAGTAGAAAGGGAACAGAATGCACAGGAAGACGTAAGAGATTCTCCAGATCGGTCAACAAGACTTGAAGGACTGATTCCAGCACTAGCTGACTTCCATACATATGGAAATTTTCTTGAGGTATTTTTTTCTTTGTTTTATTACATGTGTGTTAATGCATACATGCACCCTCCTTTCAAATAAACGCCACTGCCTAAAAAACGCCCGGGAAAAAACCATTAACTAGGGGCGTATTTTCAACCCGTAAGCGTCCCTGCTTGAACAACCATATATAACTACATACCTAACCAAAGAAGTATCACGTTTGACGGTCAGACGTAAAATTGCGATTCTACATACATTTATATAAAAGTTATGCATCTCAATGTTTAGGTGATCTGGCATATACTGTACGAAACACACTCGTCAATGGATATTGGAACACTATACCAAGCAAGAAATTTTTTGAATTCTAAAGCTGTTCCTGCTAGCCCTATGAAAGATGTAAATGCCTGCGAAGAGCTCTTATTGAAATATTCAGAGGCTCTACTTTTGGCAGCATTTAATGATTTTGAATCATCACACGAAGTGCCTATCGATTCAAAGAACGATACGGAAAACAAAGCAAAAATGGAGATATTTTTGGACGAATTTTTTGGAGAGTATATGATGTGTGAGGTATTTAATTTTTAATTTCACAATATCCAATAGACCTTTCCCGAGTTGACGTAACTTTGATATTTTCGAATGTTTATCAGCTTCAACCTCGTTTTCGTGTTTCGAAATCGCTTTTCTAGCCAAAAAAATGCAATGTTTTCACTTGACAACGAGGTTGAGGCTGATCAAGATTCGAAAATATCAAACTGACGTCAATTCGGGAAAGGCCTATTGGTTTCTAGAGCTGAACGTAAGCGAAAATGAGCTATTTTTACTCCTTGTGGTGCATATTAGGGAGTATTCAAATCAGAACTATGCTAATTCGTATTTTGTTTCCTGTCCACCTGAATCTAAGACTTTAGCTCTAATGGCACTGCATTCTTTTGACAAGGTATTTAGTCTTATTTGTATTGCAAACTACTGCAGTAAAAAAGCTTTGATCAAACACGTATTCTTTTTATCAGCAACCATTTTGTAAGCAACAGTACTAAATATCGTTTTTTTTTCTAAGCAACTTCAATACTATGTTAAGTTAACCTAAGAAATTTTATAAAAAAAGCTTGAATGAACTTATTGAATTGATTGAATGTATTGATCAAAATATTAAGCAACTGCTAGGTAACTTTAGTACCAAACTGGTGCATTCTTTGAAGCAACTTTAATAGAACGCAAAAGTCCTGTTGCTTAAAAAAATATGTGTAACTGTATATTGTAGTCATATCTACTGGCATATGTAAACACATTTTCCATCTCAGGTACCCGATTGTTCAACTACTTCATTCTACGAATGTCCATATTGTAAGTCATCTTACAAGGAGATAGTTAGATTGAGAAAACATATATTGGAAAGGCATCAAAGTATGAATGAAAACCATTCAAATCAAACCAGTGATGATGCGGTCAGAAATTATAGTCAAAATGCCTTATATTTGGGATATCTGATTAAAAATTTCCTCGATGCAAGACGCCATGGTGACGGTGAAAGGTTAATACGCCTATATAAGTTTTTACTTATATATTTTAAAATTGACAGAAGAACTAAATATTCCTTCCAATCTCTTCATCTTCTCGCTCAAATCAACTATTTGTTACCTCCAGCATTAGCTCACGAGCTCACATGGAATCGCTCCGTAAACACTACCGGAAGGATCGATGGAAACGTTGAGTTAGATCGTCACTTAGAACATCTCAACAAGTATGTAAAGGCAGATCTGGCCCAATATCAGGGTAAAATCACGGAAAAGTCAATCGCTAGGTGCTCTAGGTCCTATTACAAAATGGCAAAGATTTTGCAACATATTGATTCCATGTTACCGGTCACACCTCCATCTGGAAGACACAGCAGTGTTAGCTGGGACGAGGATGTCAAGGAATTAAGCCGGCAGTATTCCGAAGAAAAGCTTTTCTCGCAAGTTAATGGTCGGTTTCACTCGAGATTTCCAGGATTTCCAAGAAGCTATCCATCAAAACTTAATGTACTTGAATTTAAGACATGGGCATACAAGAAAATCAAGCAATTTAGTAGAATGAATATCTACCAGGTCGATGATTTGGTTACACAGTGACTGAACCTCACAAAAAAGGCCTTATATTATAGCACATAGACAAGTTCGCTATACAAAACACTTTAATTTGCCATGTAAATATAGTTATATTTATTTTGCTCATCTGTCATTTTCAGACCACCTTAAAGGGACATTCCCGCAATTTTTTTTAATCTCTTGTTCGAAAGGATTTACAAAAATATGGCCTTCTTAAAAATTTGAGCAACTAACTCTTTTTGGTTGACTAGATATTAGCATGTTTACTTTCAAAAGGTGAGCGTCACGTCGCCGTGTTTGCATTTTTTATTAGGAATCGATATTGTGGCTATAATGAGTTAAAAGTTGGAACGAATGTTATTTTTGTTATAATCATTCAGAAAGTTCATATCGAAAAAACTTTATACAGAGATTGAAAAATATTTTTAGAATATTGAATATATTGAAAAATATTACAGAAATCAGCGAGACAAAAGAAAAATGTAAACATGTTATGATAAAATTATGCCGAAAGTGGTTATCTGACATTGCCGCTTTAAATGTTTTTTTTTTTACATTTTCTCATAGTACGACATGACGGATATCTGTCCAATATAAAACCCTCCATATCTCCATAAGTAAAAAACTTTGTGCTCGATTTTCAAATGTTAGCGGGAATGTCCCTTTAAAATGGTGCTAATTTTCTGCATAACGGAAGAAAATCTTTTTATTAGGTTTATGGCGTTCTTTAGATTATATTTTCTTTTTAAACAATTTTATTGGTTAATTTAAAACTTGAAAGTTGGCTGTCGCATTTTGACAAACTCAGTGCGCAGTTAAAAGGATAATATTAAAACTGTTATATCACATGTTAATATTGTAATTACTCCAGCAGGAATATATGCTTACACATTTTAACTCAAAAGAATCTCGTTATTTGACGTCATATATTTCTGGTCGCCATAGTTATACAGTCAATTAAAGTCACAATATCTCACACCAGGTTTTAACGGAAAAAAACTTGTCCTTTAAGACGGGCTTTATTTTAATTTCACAAAAAAAGGTTCTTATAATTAAATAATAGGGCTAATAAACCTAGTCCTAGATTTAGAAGGATTAAAAAATCCGGGACAAATTGTGACACTACGGTTTTTAACAAAACTTGGAATTAACAGAGGTCATCTCATTATGTTGGAAAAACAAAAGCGAATCGCATTTTAGGAGAGGGCGGAGGGTGTAAAATTACAATTGGTAGATTACAATTTCATTGTATACTCTATATTTCTTATCCTTGCAAAATATATCATATATACATCATAACTCAACAAGTTTTATCATAAAACACAAATAATGCCTGGAAAAAAACTATACTTATTAATCAGAGTGTATTCAGAATAGACAATATGATACCACAATTGTATGTAAAAAAACTAAAATGCATAGCCATCATGAAATAAATGATCTCTGAACATAATGTCAAATAAATTAACTATTTTAAAAAATTTCGATATCAACTACTTACAATTACTATTAAAGCTTATTATTAAAAAAAAACTGGGTAAGAAGAATTATACAAAATTTATCTGCAGAAAAGCATTGATTAATGAAAATAAATAAACATTAATCTGCAATAACGAAGACATGGATCAAATAGGTTGAATAAGACTGTTACAATTCTGTAGCTGGCTAAGGGAGGGGGTGGGGGGTGGGTGAACAGGTTAAAAATAAGTCCAAACAATTTCTGCAACTGAAATGATCATGAAATGTTGATGAACTGATTTGCAACTGAAATGATCTTTAGAAGATATTCTGTAGAAGAAATCAACAGCATGGAAGTTTATGAAAAGGAAAACATTTAAGGATGTTCAAAATTAATAACACAGAAAAATAGATATCTTCCAAAACCACTGAATTTGCAACTGAAGTGATCCAGAATTTATTGAAAATCAGCAACACATGAAAAACAGACCTTCCAAAACCATTCAATTTGCAACTTAAGTAATTCAAAAGGTATACAAAATCAAATACACATGAAAAACAGTCTTCTTCCAAAGCATACAATTTTCACCTGAAGTAACTCAAAAGAAATTCAAAACCAATGATACATGAAAAACAGACCTTCCAAAAGCATTCACTTTTCAACTGAGAAACAGACCTAGCAAAGCATCATCTTCCAAAGCTATCGAGTTTGCTACAAAGTAATAAAAAAAGATGGTGAAAATCAGAAAATTTAAAAGGTTTTTGCCCCTTATATAAATCAAGTCCAGACCTCAGCATATGCAAGTCCAAAGCGATTGTTGTCAAGACATTCACAATGTTAGTCGCATATATAGCCTATTTGATAATGTGTTGAGAAATCACCTTCCAAAAAAAAGTCTTCTTCCGAAGCCATACAATTTTCAACTGAAGTAACTCAAAAGATATTCAAAACCAATGACACATGAAAACAGACCTTCCAAAACCATTCAATTTGCAACTGAGAAACAGACCTAGCAAAGCATCATCTTTGAAAGCTCTTGAGTTCGATAGTAATAAAAAAAAGATGGTGAAAATCAGAAAAACTGGATGAAGAGAACTCTAAGTCAAATATTCCAAGGGTTTGCTTATAAAAGAAAGACTTCCTTGAGATAACAGACTTTTGCAAACTTTTAAGTTACTAAAGAAAATATCACGGCTACAAATCCTGATATCATCATTGAACCATGACTGGAAAAATTAAATATATTTAAATATTATGTCATTGAGGTAAAACGTAGAAAAATTGAAAAGGTTTTTGCCCCTTATATAAATCAAGTCCAGACCTCAGCATATGCAACTCCAAAGCTATTGAGTTTGCTAAAAAAGTAATAAAAAAGATGTTGAAAATAAGAAAAACTGGACGCAGAGGAAAATTTCAGGCACACAAAAGTAGATAATGCCGCAAATAAAAATGGGAAGTGTGCACAGGATAAACCTTATAGAACACTATTCAAAATAAAAGGAGATTTCTGCGGTGCACAGCAGTATCAATATTAAAAATGAATCAAGAATGAAGAGCAACATTTCAAAAATTAAAAGCAATGGACATCAACAATAATAGTGGCTGTAAAAAATCTGGCAGAAAAAAATCTTGGATTGCTTGATAATTTAAAAAATCAATCAACACAATGCAAAGCAATTCCATTATATAAAACAAAAATTAGATACTAAAACTCATCATCATCAGATGACAAAGATAAATTTGCATGATATTTGTCAACATCGCCATCACTACTGTCACTTGAACTCTCATCATAATCACAACTCAAACAAAATGACTGTACAGTAGTAACTATTTCTTCGTAACAATCACTATTAAATAATGATGTATTCTTTTTTAGACTTGAAACTGATATATCACTAGAAGCAATGTTAACAATTTCTTTCAGTGCTGACAATGGGAAACCATAATTGATGCCTCTTCCGCAATGTCCTTCCTTATTAATATACTTTTCTCTTATTAATGATAACTTATTAACAAGAATATCTTTTTGATCGTCATTCAACACATCACATTTATGTTCAATATCGTGACCTTTCATAATGACTTTTATTGTTGACATAAAAGTACAACTACTCTCTCCTGAACACTTACATTCAGTTTGACAAATGTCACAACAGAAATGCTTAATCGACAATTTCTGAATTGTTGACGTATGCTTTCATCGAACTACTGATATTTTTTGAGCTGAGACAACGTGGATAGACCAACATCAGTGCTTCACTTTGTAAACCATCTCTTCCAATTCTTCCTGATTCTTGAAAATAATCCTCTAATGTTTCAGGCGGACCGAAATGAATAACTTTATATAAACCTTTACAGTCTATACCCATACCAAATGCGATTGTAGCGATAACAACTTTTACTACGCCATCTTCTTTCATAAATTCTCTCAAAACAAACTTTTTCACATCATTATTGGTTTTAGAATGAAACATTGCAAAAGGTCTGTTTTGATAGTTTGTATATTGACTTGGAAATGCATCACAAAAATAGCCATAAAGTAATCTAACATCTTTAAATGTCCGACAAAAAATTAAAACTTTATCAACACATTTTCTTTCTTCCATAATTTCTATTATTGGATCAAGGAAACAGTCAGGATCACGACTTCGAAGCTTTTGAATTCGATACGTGATATTTTTTCGTTCTGGTGTATTGACAAATTGTTTAGCTCCAAACAAAGAAAGATTTTCAATTATAAAGCTTTTTGTTTCTAATGTTGCAGTGGCTGTTAAAGCTACAACTGGGACTCTACGAGGAACCAAAGAACGGATTTCTGATAAACGGCCATAGTATTGTCGAAACACATGTGCTGGATCACTTGCTGAACCCCTAATGGAAAAAAATTTTAACACCTAATTAGTCAATAAAGTATGAAGGTGGATGAAATTATAACTTATGTTAACATTAATTGAAGCAATTAGCAAAGTAAAATCAAATCAAAAATATTTTGAAAACATACCATTTTCTAATACAATGACTTTCATCAATCGCAATCAATTTTAAGTTTCGGCTAAAAGTTGATGACTTGAGGAGATGACGATAATTGGTAAGGATTGCTTCCGGAGAAACAAATATTATGTGACATTCATCAAGGTCCTATAATGTAAAGCATAACTAAACAGGTATTGTATACAATAAATAAACAGAGACACAAAAAAAACTATGTAGCTGTGGATTAGTCCAATGCGTAATCACTTGGTTTTAAACAGCCAGAATAGTCCTTGAATTGATTTTTCAAAAGTAAATTGAAGACTGTAAATTTTTAAATTATGTAAACTAAATCAAAATTAAAAGAACAAGAATAAAATATTTTCTTTCCTAATTTTTTTAGAGAACGTCAAAAACAAGTCAAAAACATTTTTTGCCATCATACAGAAAATAAATACATTCTTAAGGAGATCACATATTGTCTAAAAGCATCCTAGAGCTATTGATGGTTTCCACTAATAAGTGCGCATGTGCAATGGCAAAACCAAAACAAAATCCTATAGACAAAAAAAATGCAGACTGGCATTTAGAAAAATACTACAACAGAAATAATTTAAAAAACAAAAAGAAAGGGAGTTTAACACTTTCCCAATATGTTTCAATTTATTAGAAAAGAGAAATCATAGTTTTTATAATCAAACATCCTCTACGTCTCGTTTCAGAAGGGATTGCTTACATTTTCCCATTACAGTACAAGTCCGCATTATGTTGCCTCCAGAACAGGCCGAATGATCAAAATAAATGACGACACATGAAATTTATCTAAGATGTAAGTTGAATAAAGAAACAAAACTGAATCAATGCCACTTGAAAAATATTTATTTGGATTTTTTAAAAAATACTACAACTTCGATAAATTTTATTTTTAACCATAGAAAAAATTAAAGATATGTCTTGCAATTTCTTTTTATTTACAAATATTTCAGTTTTTGCCAATAAGTCCGCACTTTCTTGCCTGCCAGTTTCTCTGCAAAATCGAAACAGACATAAGTAAGTAAGTTTTATTTCGCTACCCATACAATAAAAATACAACTGAATCAATGCCACTTGAAAAAAACATGACTGAGAAAATCTTAATATACATGCTATTATTAGAGGTGGGAAATGAATAGCAGCCGAAGGTCGGATTTTTGCCAAATATTCAGCAATTTTCACATAGCTGAACCGAAGCCAAATTGTTGTATGAAATTTGGCCCTATAGCCAGAGCCGGAGCCGAATTCGTCCTTATAGATTTTGTCGAAGCCGGATGTTAGAGACAAAGCCGAACTTAGACAACCTGATTTTTAACAACATTGGCAATCTAAGAGCATGGAGGAGTTTTTCTCAAAGTTAGGAAATTGTTATCCAGACAAAATTGGATATTAATGAAAAAGACACCATTTTGTAAGAAAATGGATTGAGGGGGAGGGGGGGGGTTGATAAAAAGTAGGAAAACCAAGATCATATATAAAGGTCTTGCGGAACCATTCTTTTTTATTCAGCCAAAGCCAAAGGAAACCTTAACAGGTTATAGCATAATAGGTTATCAGAGTGACTTGTAAAAACCAATAAAACAGTAGGTGGTAGGTAAAATATTACCTTCTCTGATAAAGCTTCATCGTCTTTTACTTCTTTATGATGGAGAGTAACAACTTTGATTCCAAGGCTTTTGAGGAAAGTTTCTTGATCTTCCATCAAACTCTGAAGAGGCAGCACAACTAACGACTTGTACGGACAGTCCAAAAGAGTAAAAGGTGTAGCTTCACTTTGCTTTTCATGTGCAAGTATTTCATGTTCATAGGTGTAGAATGGGAAAGATTGAAAAATGATAGACTTTCCATTCCCAGTAGGTTGAAAGACGAAACAATCAAAACCATCGCTCAAAGCACCTAAACATTCGAGCTGATATTTCCTAAACTCATTGATTTTGAATAACTGAGTTGTGGATGCCACGTTCGCCATATTGCTGATTTCGTTGTCTGTCTGCGAAGAAGTGACGATTTGTGCGGTTTTGTTCTTAAAACCCCCCCTGAACTTATTCATTTTGCCGAAAGATCAAAGGGATGCCGCCTCCTGCTATAGCAGAAGGTAGATGGTAAATCTCAAAGGCGCGCAAA
>JANSTP010020013.1:0-26222 GCA_025330745.1 Cladonema radiatum
AATTGAAGCGATTTTCGCAAATGAAAAGAATCACCATGAATCAAAAATCACAACTTGGGTTCATAGATTCCTCCGCTTTATTCCCAAAAATGTCCTCAAACTGTTTTTACGTTTCGTGACTGGGTCACGGTCATTAATTACCTGTGCAAGAATACGGTTAGAGTTCATTAATCAACCGCCAACACATTTAGGGCCAATGGTAGCAACCTGTTTTAAAATATTACACCTACCGAGGCAGTATCAATCGTTTGATTCACTGAGATCAAATCTTTTGTTATTTTTGCATGATCAGTCTTCATGGGCAGTACATGACGAGTTTCCGTCTGCGACCTTCAATTGATGTGACCTGGAGTTTCGAATCATCTTTGGAATATTTTCTAACCTGTTCTAAATTTCAGATTTAATTTCAGTTTCCCTATTGTTTCGATTTTATTTCGATTTTATGTTGATTTTATTTCTGAGACCATATGATAACCATTTTGTTGATCTTATTTGGTCAGACACATGCATTTTTTGTGATATTTCTTGTAGGAAAAGTTTTATCAATTGCAATTTTTTGTTATTTTTTAGAGAGAAGGAGCAAGTTTTATCAATTGCAATTTTTTGTTATTTTTTAACGAGAAGGAACAAGTTTAATCAATTGCTTTTTTTTGTTATTTTTTAACGAGAAGGAACAAGTTTTGAGAAATCAGCTGAATTTTGCTTTTTTGTTTTGTGAGGCTTTTATTTCTTTTGAAATGTTTCATTGAAAGTTTTGTAATGAGACTTAAAAATTCAAGATAATATCGAGAAGAATTTTTTCAAAATTTAGACTTGTCGCATCAAGATTTTGATCTGATACATATTTGGTTTGATATTTCATTCCTGCGAAACTTCTGCTATTTGTATTTTGTTTTTTGTTAAAGCGACAGTAATAAAGTAGTTACATTGCTCAAAATGATTTTTTTTTTATATCGGCCAACCCTTGGAGAACTGGAGAACGAAGAGAAAAAGAACATTTTGCTGATATTGTTCCTGCCTGATATGTTCCTGCTCGGAATTTAATATCGCAGCTAAATTTGGGAATTTTTTTAATCATTTTTGATTACCTTGAACAATGCTTTTCTTAAAGATCTCTTGGTAAATCTTATTGAAGGGTCAAGTATAAAAATCAAATTTAAATTATTCCAGATTTTCATTTGATTTTCTAGGCAACGTTAGAAGATAAAACATAAAGTTGACGTTTTTAAATGTCGCACGCTAATTGTATTAGTAGTTTTTTAATAAGCACCCAGTTCAAAAAAAATATCGATTGATTTATATTTTGATGCTCAAAATATGCAGTTTAAAGGCGGCAGACGGCCCCAGTCCTCGATCAATTTGCAAAGATAAGTTTTGCCATTAAGTAGATGAACTGAAAAGAAAATCTGAAACTGAAAAAGGTATCCATTTTATATACAGTTGACTGACTTATCTTGAACTCTCAAGGGACCGGCGAAAAGGTTCGAGATACTAATGCGCCATCCTCTTTAACCCTATTCCTTTGGGGTATTTTGAAGATCAAATCCACCCCCCCCCCGTAAGAACTCTGGAACTGAAATGACTATTCATTTCAAACTTTGTACATTGTTAATACAACTCCTTGTGAGCATAATGAACCATATTTGGTATTATGATGTCATCAAAATGAAGGCGTCATCATTTTTCTGACAGAAATGTGAAAAAATGGAGAACAATGAGCCAAAATTTGAACAATCTTTGACCAACTGGTTCTCTGGAACCACAAAAGCTTTTGATGTGGTTTTTAGGAAAACATCTTTAATTTAGAAGGGCTTTCACATATGTTCCGGTTTTCCCAGAAAATATTTCGAGAAATTTGATTTTCTCCAAAAAGTGACCAAAAATTGGCGATACCACTGCCGAAAAATGTGGTTTCCATGGTAACTGTGGGTGCGGTCACCAAAACATTTTTACACCAAAATGTTCCTAAATAATTTAAAAGTCATAAAGTTTAATCATGTCTCAATAAGTAGTTTTTGAATTATAAACGAAAAAAGGGCATTGTAGCAGAATCCACCCCCCTCTTCCCCTGGGAGGAATAGGGTTAAATAGTATTGTCTAGACCAATAATAGAGCTCGATATATTGAAAGTTCGATATACTGGTTCTTCGACATAAGGAACAACTATTCACTGATAACAATGTTTATGTGCTGAAAATGCTAAAATGGCTCTCTAGTCGATTAATCACCAATTTTAAAACATATTTTTAGAATTAATATGCCTTAACTCTATTTTGCCGGGGGTCCTGAGAGGGGGTAGTCATTTGACCCGGAGGGGGTAAGGTAAACTTAGCCTCCCTATTTTTCCTCAGAACCAAACTCTATTTTTCTCCAGACCCAAACATTGTCTGAACTTGAAACTTTGCATTATAATAGGCAATTATAAATACTTTTAAAAAAATGAAAAACAAATTGGCCTGGGCGTTGCTATTATGATGACGTCATCACTTCTTTTCTCACGGATAGCAGATTTCTGGTATTTGAATATGTGTAAAATTATTGATTGTTGTGCCATCATTTTAAAATCAGGAACCATATTTTCTGTCAAATCACAAGCATAAAGGTTAGAATTGATGGAAAAAAGCAAAACTAGCCACTACCTAGCATAATTCTAGAAACTATGTTGCCTGGAACTAAAATAACGATATTTTGACGATTTTGGACAACTGGGCTAATTTTTATTGCCTAAAACCTACACAGTAAGTCGTCAAAAATGCATTATTTTTTGTATGATGATGCACCATCGTAAGAAAAACAGTAAAACGTATCCCCCAATATATTCCTAAAAAGATGACGTCATGATTCATTTTGAAGCGAAAAATCGGAATGATCCAGGTTTCTTACTAAATTTTGTACTAAATTTCCGGGTTCTAAAACTAAAATTTCCCCAATTTCTATACTAGACCTTTGTTTAGTGGCTGCACTAAATATAAATGTCAAATGCATAAATCTTTATTAATATTTACTAAATTTTGGAATGTTGGCAATGCTAAAAAATCTTAACTGTTTCTAGATGTTATTAACCCTAGTTTACCATGGGTAAATTTACTCGCAATCAAACTCGCTTTGATAAGTTCTGTTGAACTTATTTTTATACCATAAAATTGTTGATGCTTAATAATATTTTAGTTGAATAAAATGTAGAACAAAAAAACTTTTTCCCAAAACAGGCAAGTGAGTTATTTTCAGGGAATGTTCACATTATGTGATGTAAAAGTTAACATTCTATCACAAAAAAACGAAAAAAAGATATTGACAACGCCCATAATGACGTCATTTTACTGACAAAATCTTCTCCCGAAACCTCAAGAAATCATGATTATTCTCACAGAAAAAGTATTTTATAAATCTATTAGACATTTTTTATATTTTTTATGTAAAATTGATCAATTTTTAAATAAAATATTAATTTTTTGCACATTGCTGGGTTATTAATTTTTGCTCATAACTTAGTTTTTTAGGCAAACTTTTTAAAGCGGACCTGGAGCTTGACCAAGACCACCGTAAAAAACCGGACCCTATTCTTCGGATCCATAAGAAAATGCAGACCCTAATAAAATAACTATTTCAAAGACCAGAAAAACAAAAGTTTCAGAAATTTTTGGATATTTGTGATATTTTGATGACTTTTTAGGAAATGACGTGCTTCGGCGAATGGAAAGATGAAGGTCAAGTCAGCAATAATCACGTGTTTCTGGAGACTTTTGTAGAGGGAGATATCACCCTCAATAATGAATGATCAACCTCATCAAACAGTAAAAATCTAAAACCTAAAAGCAAAGCAAAAAACCTAAGTTAGCAGCAATCTAATTACTATCGATTGGGATCATAACCTTGTATAATTGTTTCTTTGAATGGCTAGTAATTTTCCTTTGCAAGCTAAATATTTTACTAGGTATACGCCTGTATATTTTTACACATGTATAGCTCAAGAGCTATCTATAGAGCCAAGATTTCTTTTGGCTATAGAACATTTACTGATAACTGACTTGTTAATTAACGGATTAAATATCCAGAACATCCTAAATTAATTTCAAGCTACATTTCAAAAAATCAAGACAACTAGACAACACAAGAGAATACCACATCAGTCACAAAAAATTTCTATTAAAATTTTGGCAATGGTCTTCAACATGATAATTTTAATAGGGTCTGCCTTTTTCCTAAGGGTCCAAAGAATAGGGTCCAGATATTTTAGTGGTCTAGGTCGGGGTCTGGGTGCAGTTTAACCCTATTTTGCAGGGGGGGGGGGTCAAAAAACGAAAATTTAAATAATCACAAAAGCTTTTAAGTTGAAAATTTCTCCCAGTGTCCAAAATTTTATTGTGCATCTTTTAGGAAAAAATTTTTTACCTGCTACCCACCCCCTCTTTCGGACGCTGGTGTAAGCAATTTTTCATGATATTTCAGACTTTTTGCCATATTGACATTTTGCCATATATATTGACGTCATGACGACAAAAATGATGTTTGAGGTCTTTTTCGCCGGTACCGTTATTTCCTCAAAATTGGCATTTTGTCGGGTCTTTTGATGACGTCATCTGTTTGTGACGTGTCCAAATGGTAGAAATTCGATTTTTAGAGTTTTTGTTTCAACACTAAGCTCCAAAATATCAAGTTTTATGCTAAAATGACAAACAGAACCCGAGATATAGTTAAAAAAACTAATTTTTTAATTTATACCTTTTTGGCGCGCTGTAAAACCACCTTTTAAGGGTCGAGATTTTTAAATTTTTTAATTGGAGTGTTTTTTCCTATCTATCTTAAAGCGCCAATGTCAAAACCCAAGATTCATTGCGAAAAAAGGAATATAACGTTTTGTATTATTCACTAAAAATAAAGCGTAATCGAATAAAACGTAACGTTATATTACTTTTTTCGCAATGCATCTTGGGATATGACATTGGCGCTTTAAGTACTTTCCACCATTAATTGTTTTCTTTCAGAAAGTTGTTTCAAGATAGCAATGGAAACAAAATCTCCCTTAAAAATCGTCTATTTTAGCCCATTTTCGGCATATTTGATGACGTCATCACATGGTCACATGGCCTTTGGAGTCAATTTTTATATATATTTTTTTGAAATAAATCATCATAAATAAATCATAGATCATGTGCCTTTTTTTGATGGATCTGTTAAAAATTATATTCAAGATATGATAACAGGTATTTCTACCAATGTTCATGCTTTGGTCACTATTTTCAGTACTTTTTTCTTCTAGACTATGTTCATCACTAAGCCAGGAAAGCTTTTGAGCACTTCTGCCACATGTAAACCCGTCTTGGAAGATGTTAAAAGCAAGGAGTGATGAAAACGTAAAAACAAATTTAACAATAAAAAACTAATTCAACTACCAAAAAGATTCCTTTGGAATCACATAGCCAGATGCCAAAGCAGGCGGAACTGTATCACGTCCTGGTCACTTGGATCAATATATGGTATAATTTTAATGAAAAATGCCCATATATAGGAGAAATTCTTAGTTTAATTCACCCTAAGTTTACCCGCACATTTTTATTGTTTTTCTATTTCTTAACGACACATTTTGATTTTGTGACAATAACTTTCCTATGTGTCCCCCTTGTGGGAAAATTTTTATAAAGTCGATTATAGAGATCCAATGACGTTAATCTTTTTTCCTAGTCACTAAAATTTAGTTGAGAACAATCGCTAAACATTTCAAGTAGAATGGACGTGTAGTTTTTATTCTGTAAACATTTTTTGGAAGTTTGGTACCTTAAGGAAAATTCTGAATTTTTGCAACCTTTGGCACCGTATTTTGGTCTTTATGACCTTTGAAATGGTATTATTTTAGTGTGTTATGAGTAAAATAGCATACCACTCAGAACACCTAATTTTTTTCAATTTTTGTGTTTTTGGGTCCAAAAAATCGATAAAATAGCCAAAAATACCTATTTTACGTCCTACGATGATGTCACATTTTCAATCTGCGGCGTAAATTATGCCTCAAAACTGTTGAAATTTTAACCAAATGATGTCTGCAATATAAATATGCTATAAATATCTTTTTTCTATCAGAAAAAAGATGCAAAATTTATTGTTTATGCTGTTTATGTAGCAAAAACAACAAAATCTGAGAAAATCGACAGTGTCGACATAAAACGATGTCGATGTCATAAACAGTGTCGATGTCATGATGTGACCAAGTGACCAAAAACAGTGGCACTGCTTTTTTCTTGATGGCAACATGTCATACTGTTCCAGGTACCCGTGTATTCATTTTGTTCACACAAGAAAAAATATTCCATTTTATTTTCATAAACTGACAATTGATGACGTCATAGGCCATATCCATAGCAACCAGCCGCCAATAATAACTTCAAAATATGAGCCCCCTTCATGGTATATCTATGCTAATTTTAGTAACCAAAGTAGGCAAAATAACCAATAACGGTAAAACTATCATACCTTGTATGCATAGCAACCAAATATATATCGATATCGTATGTCGTATCTTGTTTTTGACAAGATAGCGTATCTGGTATCTTGTTTTTGAGAAGACAGCACATCTCGTATCTTGTTTTTGACAAGATAGCGTATGTTGTATTTTGTTTTTGACAAGATAGCATATGTCGCATCTTGTTTTTGACAAGATAGCATATGTTTTATCTTGTGTTTGACAAGATAGCGTATGCCGTATCTTGTTTTTGACAAGATAGCGTATAACGTATCTTGTTTTTGACAAGATAGCGTATCTAGTATCTTGTTTTTGACAAAATAGCATATGTCGTATCTTGTTTTTGACAAGATAGCGTATGTCGCATCTTGTTTTTGACAAGATAGCACATGTCGTATCTTGTTTTGGACAAGATAGCGTATGTCGTATCTTGTTTTTGACAAGATAGCATATCTCGTATCTCGTTTTTGTAAAGATAGCGTATGTAGTATCTTGTTTTTGACAAGATAGCATATGTGGTATCTTGTTTTTGAAAAGATAGCATATATGGTATCTTGTTTTTGACAAGATAGCATATGTTTTGTCTTGTTTTTGACAAGATAGCATATGTCGTATCTTGTTTTTGTCAAGATAGCGTATGTCGTATCTTGTTTTTGACAAGATAGCACATGTCGTATCTTGTTTTTGACAAGATAGCATATGTCGTATCTTGTTTTGGACAAGATAGCGTATGTCGTATCTTGTTTTTGACAAGATAGCATATCTCGTATCTCGTTTTTGTAAAGATAGCGTATGTAGTATCTTGTTTTTGACAAGATAGCATATGTGGTATCTTGTTTTTGACAAGATAGCATATATGGTATCTTGTTTTTGACAAGATAGCATATGTTTTGTCTTGTTTTTGACAAGATAGCACATGTCGTATCTTGTTTTTGACAAGATAGCTTATGTCGTATCTTGTTTTTGACAAGATAGCATATCTTGTATCTTAATTTCTAGCGAGGTAAGATAAGCTTAATTTTTGGTGCACTTATTTTGAGTGCAATTTCACCAACGTCTATTTATTGTTTGGTGATATGGCTGTTCTTTTGCTGTATCATGATTATGTATTTTTTATTGCAACAGAATGTGATATGTGCTTGCATTTTAATGGCAGAAATAGTCCACCGTACTTGCGAGATTTTATGTCTCTTAACGTTTTAAGTGTATCCTAAAATAGGCTTTTTTAAGTTTGTCTTTGATGTGGTCTTAGAAATCTGATGTAGTGTGCGATACTATAGCTAAGTGCTTCCGATAATTTGAAGAACAGTCTTGAATATCATTGTGTAAAATGAGAAGCTACAGCTGTAACTGTGATTTTCTAAAAAAAGTATTCTCTGGAGCCGTGAAATTTATCTGTGACTTCAAAAGATCTTATTTTGAAAATAAGCTGTCGTGTCACACTCTATCAAAGGCCTTTGACAAGTCCAAAAAGACATCACTAACTTGAAGCGAGGGATTGAAATCGAAGAACCGAAATACATCATGACTTATTGAAATCAATTGATTAATATAGGAATCACTTGGTCGAAATCCTGATTGGTTTGCATTGAGTTTTCATTCAAAAAAGGCATAAAGATTATTGAAAATTCTAGCTTTTCAAAAATTTTTTCACATACTGGTAGGGGCAAGACTGGTTTCTCATTGACTAGAAAAGAAAGATTCATCAACTTTATTACTACACAAAATTGTTTGCGGTTTAAAATCGTAACTTTATATATTTTGAGCATACAATTATCTCATTAGTGATACTTAACAATTATCAGCTATTGAGGAAATAAGGGCAGGACACGGAATCCGTGCAGAAACCTAATCTTGGGAAAAAATACCTAGTGACAACAAGAGTTAATAGTAAAATATTCAATATTTTGCATCAACAGGAAGTCATTATTTTCAGGACCGACGAATCCAGGAGGGTTGGGGGGGGGCAAGGCATGCCACCCTCACTTGTTTCACGTTTTTTTTAACCCTATGGCTTAAAAATATGTAAAAACAATGATCATTCTGTTGTTTACATTAGCCTAACATATTTGGCAAAATATATTTGGATATCACTCCTAACATGTTTAAGCATATGTATTTGGCCTCCAAATAAAATTAGAAATATTTGGAATACCAGTGCTGCTAATATTTCTTTGATGTTTACCTAAAGTTCATTCATACTCAATGGAGAAGGAAGAAGAAAAAAATGCACTTGATAAAAATATTTTAAAAAGCATTGCTGAAAAATATTTGCGCAAATATGTTTGGAGAGTCTCCAAATATGCTCCCTAATATAGTTGGCCAAATATATTAGGCTAACGTAAACCCGCCATTATTTAAAGTTAAATAGTGATAAATGGAGCAGCAAACAATAACATTTTAAGAACATATCAGCATATTTGTTATCATACAAATAAAATACCAAGGCTCAAGTGAAATTTCAGTCCTCCTTTCAACGATCCTTTTACTGGTCACTTTAGTTTCTCAGTATACTGGCTAATCGATAGACATTTACTTTACCGAGCAACCGGTTATTTAACAATTAGCTAGCCCTAACAAGGCAGATTAAAATATGAACTTTGACGGTTCAACCTCTCACTAAGAAGGACAAAAGCACTTTTGAAATGAATTCATACTAGTAATCTTGTTAAAAGGATCTTGTTCTCTTCAGAAAACTATAAAAATCAAATAATAACCACCGCCGAGACTCAAAATTCCCTGAAATAGGACCAACTTGGAGGACTGACCCTGCAAGATTGATCCTCTTAACGTATAAATTTTTCAAAAATTTGGGCTAATTTTGTTTTGCCCCCCTCTCACTTTCAAAACGAAGTTTTCACTATCTATTGTATCATCTAAATTATATAATTGAAATATCTGGGGGTGGTTAATAGACATTATCAATATCCACAATAATTGTGTAAATTACCGTATACACCCCCTAAAATTGCCCACGTTTTCTGTTGCAGACAGACTCATCCCAGCTATCATACTCATCGGCGTACTTTAATATCAGAAGCTTTCACTGGAAGAAAGTTTCATGGATTGAAGAAACAGCAAAGTTTTTGCATTTTGCTATTGACCCACTTAGTTATATTCTGCAGGAAAAAAAATTGTCGGACAGAGCAACACAAAGACAGATTTCTGAATTAAATACCCCTTTTGCATTTTTTTATCAACTGCCGCAAGTTTAGGGATCTATTTTGAAAATAAAATATTTTCTAAAAATTTCGCTGGAAAAATTTTCCGTGGTGAAGGCATTTTGAATAAAATTGCGGGAAAAAACTTTTTTGAAGAGGCCAAAAAACTGTGAAACCATGAAACTTTCTTCCCGCAAAAGTTTCTGATACTAAAGTTATCTACAGGGGATATATACCAAGAAGGAATCTATTGAAGCATACTGTTACTTTTTCCTGTAAAATTGAAAGTTCAAACTTCAACAAAAACAAATAACCATAAAATCAGATACTACATACTAAAAACATGAAGCTTTTCCCTCATACAAGCATCTTCAGATGTAAATCTATAATAAGTTATGAACTAAAAAGACCATACAACCATAAAAGTACACACAATCAGGGCCGTCGGAAGGTTTTCAATATTGAGGGGGCAGAATATAAAAAGGGTACACACTTTGAGATGGAGTTTTTTACATCTGCAATCATAGAATAGCAAAGTAGCCATCGTTAACTTTTGCTATAACTTATTTCTCCGAAGTTTGGCTTACTGCAAATACTGAATATCATATTACCAGTATTTAGACATATACTTCTACCAAAGAGGTTAGAAATCAGAAGGTGTAATATCTTATTTGTAAGACGGACGCATGGTGTAATTTTACAGTTTTTGAGGGCAGTGGTTGTCAAAGTGATTTCTTGATATTTGTTAGCTAATTTTTCAACAGGTTGTTTAAACGAATCCATAGATATACAATTGTGGACAAAAATAATTGCGATTCAGAGTAAAACTGAGCAGTTTTCAGATTTTGACTTTCCGTTTGTCATGTCATTTTTCAGTAACGAAATCGCGGAAGGCCAATTTTGGTGATTCCCCTTTGTAGCCACCCTAAAGGGCTACAAAAACAGCCAAGAAGGGAGCTGGGTGGTTTTCATCCATTCACCCAAGGCTCATATAGATAAATTGCGATAAATCTCTGTCGTGGCAAGTAAAAATGCCTCCTTTCAATTATCGCTTATGGTGCAGAGTTATACTGAAGAAAAAGCTCGAAATTGGCAAAATATTTTTGACCACGGTTGTAGGCATCACAAATTTTGCCAGCAAACGGTGAGTCTTGATCTATTTAGTAAACTAAATCCGACGTTATAAAAATTAATTTAGAAAGAGCAAGATAGAACAAACACATTAATCTTTGATAAAAAACGGAACAACAAAAAGCTGCTTGATCCTGTTCAGGCCAGAGAGGGTGCTTTTGCATTCCCCCTGTAATTTTTATTTTTTGCTATAACGTTCGAACGAAAAACAGTTGCCCAATAATACTCAAAATTTTGCATAAGTATCCTTTGAGATAAAAAACGACCATACCGTTCTTTGAATGATTTTGGATGAAACTGCTGCATGATATTGGCCTTTCATGTATGGCCAACTTTTATCCCTCGAAGTTTTATTGCGATAGCGGTGCTGGGCTATAAAAGTCCACTCCCCCTTCTCCATCTAATTAGGGTCTGGCCTAATTAGGGTTAAGATCAGTTTTATCAAGTACTTAATCGCTCAGCTATAACTACAAATGACAAGTCATTCAGCAAAAAAGTTGCGAAAAAACTATCTTTAATCGCTTTCAATTTTCTTTAACTTAAATTTCTGTTCGAATTGGAGAACAATAATTTGTGACAATAATTTTACTCGCAAAAACTAGACTACATACAATTGGAATAAAATTTAGCCCATTGAAAGTCCATTGACAACCAGGTCCCTGTTATAATGTTTTCAGTGAAGTTATTAAAGCATAGTCACTCGAACCCAAAAGTTTAGGTTCAAGTGACTATGATTAATGAGCAAACCATACTTAGCTCCAAAAAATTGAGTGTAAGTGTAAAGTATGTCGATAGCAAAAGGGCACTTTTATATTTGTTAAAAATATTGGAGGGGCAATTGCCCCCTTGCCCCACTGTTCCGACGGCCCTGACAATGAATAAAAAACAGTTGCTATGGTATATACAATGAATTAAGAGTAACTAATAAACTTTATGTGATACCATTATGGAACAACAAAAGTTGCGCAAAGCCAGTCTGATCATTAAGATCAAGACGTCTAGTGAAATAGAAACAGCCTCTAGAATCTTTCATTTCTTATGAAACAAAATTTAACAAAACTCCCTGAAATACCAAAATCCTTTTTTCCCGATCTCTCGCTTTGCGACAATTTTCAATATATGATAATTATAGGAAGTTTGATCTTTAGGCAAAATGCTACTCAAAAATGTTAAGGTTTTTAAAATTTGAAAAAATTCATTTTTTCCTAATCGAGATCCCACCCTGGGGCACATTTGGGCACACAACTTGATCAAAACGAATGAAAAATAAATGTCCAATCTCAGAATCCTTATCCCTAGGGTATATATTCAACAAATTCAAAAAAAAAAATTCTGTTGCATAAAGTGTTAGTTTGCTGGAAATAATTCTTTTTGTCATTGTTTCAGTTTACTCAAAACAGGAAAAGTAACCAAAATACATGGTTTTATTATGAATACAAGTTTTTTTTAGATAGTATATAGATAAACAAAGAATACATAATGACAATAGAAACATGTTATCATCACATTCATGAATGTTGAGTTTATATGCTTAAAAAATATGATTTAATGCAAAATTAGAAAAACGAAATGTGCCATCAGAAAGAGTGCGCTTTCATCTATCTTTTCATATAAAATTTGAAAAACGTGATTGTAACTGTAACTGTATCAGTAACTGTAAATGTATTAAAAGGCAACTGTGGAATCTCCTCTTAGTCGGCAAACCAAAATATATAATAATACCAATAAAAATCCAGGATACCAAACTAATATTTATCCAACATCTAATGGTAAGGAGTCGTTGTTTATGATTTATTTTGTTAGGTATCTAGTTTGAGGAATGAAATGTCTTGGATTTTAAAATCTTGCACAGTGGGATTATCAGGTTATTCTTAAAATCCCTGTGTGCTTGCTACAGAGGAGTTTTTTGGATACATTTATAATTATTTATCAGAAAGTTTTTAATTAAAAATATCCATGTAAACTCGGAAATATCAGAACTTATCATTGCTACAATCGTGGACAAAAATATTTGGAATTCAGAATGAAATTGAGCAGTTTTCAGATTTGGACTGTCAATTCGACCTGCTATTTTCGAGAAACAAAATTGCGGAAGTGCAATTTTGGTGATTCCCCTTTGCGATCCCTTAAAGTGCTACAAGTCGCTGTCTTGCCAAGTAAAAATATCTCCTTTCAATTATCGCTTGTGGTGCAGAGTTATGTTGAAAAAGCTTGTAGCTGTTCCAACATTTTTGACTACGATCCTAGTTTCGCAAATTTACCCAATGGTTCAAAAAACGATGCAATTTCTTATATTTTGAAAACTGTGAAATATGGACAAAAAGCAATTGAAACATCGAGAATCCATGACATTTTACAAGTTTTTCATTTTTGAATGCATTGTAAACAAAGAACTTTTGACAGCTTTGTTACCATACTTATTTCATGACGTCATCGAAGTCTGACGACGTCATCATATTTTTTTCTTGTCGCTAAAAATAGGAATTTTCACGTTCTAACTTTCGAAAGCCATAAAAATTGAACCAAAAGACCTTTTTACATAGGTTTTTTTTATTTTTCTACGAAAACAAAGCACCTTGTCATCATTGCAAGTCACAGAAGCTTTGGGCCCAAAATTTTGGTTTTTCCCAAAAATGACTCCAAATTTTTACCTGCTAGGCCGAAACTATATGGAGTTGGGGGGGGGGATGAGTGGCGGTGATTTTGCCCCCCTCCCAGTTGGAATAAGATAAATGCTGGTGAAAATAAAGAGTGAAAATAAAAGAACTCGAAAATATTTGACATATTGCACTCAAAACCATGCGATAACTAGTACTTAACCGAATACAAGCCACAGAGAAAACACAAAGAATAACCAAGTGAGCTGTGTTCGATTTTTTTGCTATAAAGAACACCACAGGAATTCATTGGCTAATAGGGATATTTTATTTACCTGACTTGGATATTTCAAAACAATATGGAGAAGAAACAAAAATATGTAATTTTATGAATTTAAAAAACTTACTTAGAAACGATACTTTTAAGAGGTACAATGTGATAATTTACCGATTACTCTCGCTTCTCGATTCGACCTATCTTTATGTAAAGTTTTGACATCTATGAAGAAATGTGTTATCAGTTACCCATTTCCAAACACTTCGGTTGATTGAAAACGTGTTTTTTTAGCAATTTTTAAAGTTCCCTAATTAACTTTCTATCCTCTCAGTGATTTCAGGTAGAGTTTTATCTCTCTAAACAACATATTATCTGGCTTGCGTTTGGGAATAAAAGTTTTAACAAATACATAATTCCCAAATTATATTGAAAATGGAAACAAAAAAATATATTTCCAATGACTGGTCTGAGGGTCTCTAGATTTTTTTCTGGTTTCACATTCCCTTTACTTTTTTCAAACTGAGACAAAGATGACATAAAAAAAGTGAACACAGGTTTCTTCGTCTTTTTCTCCCGTATCAAATAATTGAAAATTCCATAAGAAGGAAAACTATCTGCCAAATGACTCTCAGAACTTGGGCAGGGAGAGAAATCTCGCCCCAACCCATTGAGAGCTTGGCAAAAATTGGTGATAAAGATATGAAACTTGGCACACTTGGTACAATAACTTATTATTAGTACACTAACGTACCATCTTTATCTTATGATGCTATAAAAATTGAACCAAAAAATATTTTTATGATCCGTTTTCTTTATTTGTCTATTAAAAAAAGAGTACTTTGTTACTGACATTTCAGTCCCAAAATCCGGATTTTGCATAAAAATGGCTGCAAAATTTGACCTAAAGAACAGCGAAAAGGGGGTTGACATTGCAAAAGTGGGCACAATCAAAAGAATTTTTTTGATAAAAATCTTTACATATACAAAAGTCGCAAAGTTAAACCTATAGCTACAAACCTAAACCTTTTCAAATTTTATTCTCTTATAAAAACTAACTAAATAAAGGTAAAGAGTGAAAAAGTTGTCAACTTTTTCCTGTATGCTAAAAAAATCTTCAAAATGTCTCGAAAACTGGTAAAAACGATGGCGTTATAACTTTTTTGATGATGTCATCAGTATCAAAATTATGCAGAAGTGTGCAGGAAGGTTCAAAGTATTAGTGTGCCAAGTTTTACTGTCAAAGCCATAAAAGTTTTCGATTTACGGAGGGGGGCACAAAGACCTCTCCTTGTGGCTTCTGAGTGGCACAAAAAGCCCAGCCTGAACGGAGTTAAACAATTAAAAAATCCTCCAGCTGAAATGATCTGATATTATGGTCTGCTATTTATAAGGTAACACTACTGCTTTGTTTACCACTGGAAAAACTTGAACTTGTTGATTTGAATCAAATGGACAAGCTCTTATTTGCTAAAGATATGTAACTCAGCTGAAAATGCAGTCGTGTGAGTTATACTTTCTCGTCAGTAGTCTTATTAAGCATTAGCACTAGAAGTCAAGCCTACTCATCAAAAACTATAGTCATGCGAAAATATTGAAGATACGATATATTAAGCCACTAAAAAGTTGTTTATACCCTTATCGTATAGAAACATTGTTCTGTTTCTCTCCGATTATTTTTATCAAAAATAAAATGCAAGCTTATAGTAGCTTAAAATAATTTTTGCAGAGTAAGTGTTTTCGCCATATGATATGGTGTCGGTGGAGTCATTTTGCTTTTTTCAATAAAAAACACTTTTTTTTTTTTCTTTGGATGCAATCTATGGCTGATACTTATTTCAGAAAATTATTTCTCTTTTAATAAAAGTACTTATTTGGGCCAAAAATGGTGAAAATATCGCTCGACAAATATTACTTTTAAGATGAAAAATAATATGATCGGTTTTTCGATCAGTTTACTTTCGTCATGATGTTTCTATGGTAATTTTCTTCTCTACTATAAATAAAATGTCTAGAAAATCATGTACATTTTTTCGCTCCTGACGACGTCATAGTTATAATGATGTCGTTATTACACAGAACAAGAAATTCCCGTAAAATTTGATGACAAAAGTTTTCAAAACTTTCTCCCCTTCCTTCTCCCATTAACCCTTTTTTACCTCGGGGGGATCCTGCCTCCTGTCAGTTTTGTTTGAATAGCTCTAAAACTAAAAATGCTTTTGCCATAAAACTTTGTGACCTTTTACAAAATTTTCCTAAGAACATTTTCATGAAAAATTTTTTAAGTGAACATGCTCATTTACAGGTCCGGTAGGTCATTTTTCTGGGTCATTTTGGGCCAGAAACTTGCTTTTGGGCCCAATCTTCCTGAAACCCCTAGTAATCTCAAATTACCTTATTTTAATAGAAAAATAACGAGAACCATTTTTAAAAAGCATTTTTAGTTCTCTTTCAATTGTCATTCAAATTTGGACCTAAAATTTGCCAATTTCGGACAACTTGTCGGCAAAAAATGATGACGTCATCAAATTGTGATGCCATATATTGATGTATGACGTCATATGTTGATCTTGGTATCAATGTGTTCAGAATAGGTTAGTCTATTACTGTACAAACTTTTATAAGTTTATCTTACATATTTCCGAAGATATCAAAGATATCAGGGGGGGAATCCGCCCCCCCCCCACCCCAGGATTTTGAAGTCAAAAAAACCCAGGAATAATAGGGTTAAGTTGGGACGACATCTGAAAAGTCCATGGCAAAATGAAACGTATGTTTAGTTTATTATAGTTAGCATGGAAAAGGTCTGATATATGCTTTTCTTTTGAAAGGATTTGAGGCACTATCATGTGTCACAAATGTTGCTTTCCTGAAAAATAACATTTTTACCATGTTCATGTGCATTATATTTTGATTGTTTTTATGCGTCCATGCTAAGGTGTTGAAAGAAGTCAAAGTGTGATATTGAAAGCAGTGTTGGGGATGTGTTCAAGCATGCTTTAGAGTGTGTGAAATAATTACGTAACTTTTTTGTCGGTCAATGTATATACAGTAGTTTATGTGTGTAAATAATTATACTCAGAGTTGATTTTAATTGAGACAATTGTAATAATTTTTTTTTATTTGTTTGTTTTTTAGTTTGTTTTTTTGCTAAAAAATATTAACACTGATATTTTTAAAATGTTCTTTTTTCTCCATGCCTGTTATTTTGTTATTATTAATATTATTTGAACGTAAAAATTGCAGCAAATCACGAAACTATGGACAAGTAAAATCATCATTTTAAGCAGCGACTTTTGGCTAGGTCCGTTTTTATCCAAAGATTGAGTTTTCTTTATAATTTGCACCATCGTATCCAAATATCATTTCTTTAGGGTTGACTTATTGGTATTTCTGGTTTATACAAAACCTTATGAAATAAAATAGAAAAAGAATAACGTAAATAGATAAAACACAGCGACAAGTCGTTCCAGTAGTTTAACTTAAGAAGTGGTCAATCAAAGACGCTTTGAGCTCTTCAAAATGCCAATTGTACTTCAAACAAAATTTTGGTTTCCTTCATAAGACCAAGGGTAAGAAATTAACCTTTGATTAGGCCGATAGGTCAAAAAATTCATTGAATATTGTCGCAACACTATTACGAGGGTCGCGCGGAAAAGGTATCAGCTCAGTAGCATCAATGGTATCGCAAGGTTTTATATAAATCCATGGCCAGATAAGGGCAAATTGTGATACTTTGACCGAAACTATAGTTAGAACAATATCTTGCCAGTAAGTCACTCCACAGACATCTTTTATCTTAAATAATAATTTATATCATATTTTTTAACTTTTGAGCAAAAATGAATTAGTTTGGATAACTGTTACGTCTGAGATAATAAGTTACGTAGATAATGATATTGGGTGTAGATAATGAGATTGGAGATAATGCGTTACGTGTGGGAAATTGGGTGTTACGTACGGGAAGGTTTTTGGGAAGTGAGAATTTTTACATTAATAATTTCACCATTGTTTTGCCTTTAACGCTTGATATTTCTGTGACAAAATATCAAAGACAGGTCAAATATGGAAATAATTGAAGAAAATTTGGTGTCTTTTGCCTGATTCTGTGTTCAAATGATCCGGAAGCCAATGGTAACATAAACCTCTGTTTTTCAGCTATGTTGTTTTGTTTGCTGCTATTAATTTACTCTGGGCGAAAAAAAACAAAAAAAGCATAGAAAGACCCGGTACTGTCTATATTTTGAAATCTATAATTGTATTTGTTGTGAGGAGCAAAAATATATCACTAACTCAGTTAATGGGATTCACGGACAAGAATGTCCCGTATCTAACAAATCTCTATGCCAATTTTAAAATTTCTGAGCTTACAATGTCCTAATATGGACTGGATATAATTAATCACTCTATTATAGAGAGCATCTTTACAGAAGATTACTTTCACTAAACATTCTGTACTTTTGCAGCAGTGTTAAATGCAGGAAAATGTCCTGCATGAAACATTGTCCCGTACGTAACAAGTTTAGGCCAGAAAAATATTGCAATATCTGTTTTCAGCAATATTGCGAAAACTTTCCAGCATTTTATCAAAGACCTTACTTAAGATAATAAAGCTCAATCTGTAAGTCCATACAAACGCTGTCTTTTCACAAGAGTTGGGGATAAATTTGTTTTTCTGTTGTGACAATTCATTAATTTTTAGTTTTTAAGAAGTTCTTTGGACAAAAATTTAATCCCTAATATTTTATTTTATCAAATGAAGGCCATTCCTTCTATTCAGTTTGAGGCTTCTTTTATGAATAGAAGGCAAAATGAAGTTTTCCAGTATTTTAAATTTATCAAAAAGCCAGTTTTCATTAGACTGTTAAGTACGGGACAATTCACTGACCATCCTTCTCTAGCAAAAATGGTAATTTTTCCACGTAACTTTGAATACATATATTGTATCCATACTCGGAGCATCTAGATGATTTGAGGTGTATAATGGTCTTTTAATAAGTCCTTTTATTTGTATGCTTTTAAAAATTATCAGCTATCGTAGAAAATGAATTAATAAAATTGGCTTTAAGGGTCTAAATAATATAATATGAAATGGGAACATTGA
Source organism: Cladonema radiatum (assembly GCA_025330745.1). Classification (NCBI taxonomy): domain Eukaryota; kingdom Metazoa; phylum Cnidaria; class Hydrozoa; order Anthoathecata; family Cladonematidae; genus Cladonema; species Cladonema radiatum. The sequence continues at coordinate 18,725 of JANSTP010020013.1, forward strand.
AATGGGACATGAATCCTGTAGATTCTAGTTATGATCCTTGAAGAAATACACCTAGCTCTCTCCTTCCAACCTCTAAATCTTCAAAATTCTGTATTGAAAGTCGGACTGAACGTTTCTATTACCAGACGAAAATGCTATTTTCCTTCAAATTGATCCAATTAAATCTTTTAACGGTATTGACGACACTCTTTGCCACCCCATCCTATACCTTGAAAATTGATAATGAAAATACTGTTTTCTACAAACTTGAATTCAAACTTTCTCTTTCTTATCCTGAAATAACAGAAACTATTATCATCGATAAAGATCTTTATGTAAAATTGTATCATAAGTCATCACCTCTGCCTTTGCCAGAATGGTTTCGAAAAGGCTTGGACTGTTGCTTGAAAAAAAGATCAGCTATGCAAAACTTTCCACCCTGCATGAGAAACTTTATGCAAATTAATAATGATGAAGAAAGTATATTTGACGAGCTTTCCAGAACAAAATATAAAAAAAACTTGAAGAATGTCTCAAGTATTCCTCTACACTCCTACCATTAGCTTTAATTCTCAGACATACATCAAAACAAGCATATAAACTATTGTTAGAAGCATATCCTCTTCCTGCAGTTAGTTTATTGAAAAAAAATTCTCTGGGAGGCATTGATCCAATCAAATCATTTAAAACTTTGTTAGAGCATGAAAAAATTGATCAAGATGTGGCTCTCTTAATTGACGAAATCCATTTGAAAAATGAAGCTCAATTTCAGGAGGGAAGACTAATAGGTGTTGATGAAGATCTTTAGTTTTAAAAAGGCATTATGACATTGATGATTGTTGGCTTTAGAAAAAATATTCCATATGTTATTAAAGGTATTCCTGAAATTGAAGGTAAATAGGTTGGCGATGAAATCGAAGAAAGTATGAGATCCTTTCAAGTGTCGGATTTAATGTACATGCACATGCTGTCATATCAATTACACAAAAATTGTCTCCAAGACAATAATCCAACATATTTTATAATAATGAACAAAAAAGGTTCAAAGATGCAGTTCACAAAGATGTTGTTAAAGATATTAAAGAACGTCAGCCTAAAAGAGAGAAAACTCCTGAAATAATTTTGTTGATCTGAATTGTTGCGATTTGCTGATTTTTGTTGATAATTGAATTAAGGGGCATTTTTACCAAAATTCTTCGTTTTGTTTGTTCTTGTTGATTTTGTTGAGTTAATTTTTGAGTTTATTGATTCTTTTCTTTTACATTTATTTAGATTGGTTATTGGTGTTTCGTGTTTCATTCATATTTTTTTGTTAAATTTGAGGAATGTTTATGCTTGTATATATTAGTATTGCATATGCACGATTTTGTTAAGAGTTGTTTTCAAAACTCGCCACCGCAGTGGTCTAATTGCTAAGACAGTCATATTTTATGATAGATGTCATAATTGATGGCAGATCTGCGTTAAAGCCTCAGCTGTGGTCTATAGATTTTTTCTCCAGTTCATAGGCTATTAGGTTTACTCTTTGGTAAATATGAGATATAGTGCTTCAAACACTTAAGTAATATGTTTCAGTTAATACGGCTTTCCCGAATTTCCGGACTTGATGCCAATCTTAGAAACAATAAGATCTCACGATCCGTGTGACAAAGATATAGCTGAACAACATCCAGCCTTAGAGCTCTCCCTCTTTCTTAATACTAAAATCATCATGACACTGGTAGCTTCTGATCTAACATTGTTACTGTTGAAGCACGTTGAGAAAGAAATTCCTGTTGATGTTCAGTTTGTTGAAAGGGAATTGGGGGGAATCTCTAGCTGGCTTTCCACTTTTTTCTATCGAAGATGTGGGAAACATCGTACTAAATCTGGCAAATCAGGAGTATCAATTATCAAGACATTAGATCGAGGGAGGTGCTCTAAAGATGAAAGATTCATATCTTCTGACTCTATATTTTCATTTCAATAGGGAGAAAAGTATTATTTTAAATGTAAATGCAAAGCCAGCATGAAGAAAGAATATCGTTTGGTTGAAGTTTGTGTACATAAAATCACAAAACAAGTTGTTTTTGCATATTGCACATGAATATGGAGATTTTTTTGTTGGTTCAACCTTATATCATCATCTTGTTCATACATTTGAAGAGAAAAATTTTAATGTTGTTTGTAATATTTGTGTTTCATGTGTGAAAAGTTCAGAAAATAACTTGATATTGTTAGTTATATTTTGCCATCAAAAGTTATTGACAATTCAGATCCTCTCGTACCAACATGGGAAAATATGTCAGATCAGGAAACATATTTTATTAAAAGTTTAAAAGTCGATATTAGTGAAGTAAGTGCTATTGAAAAAGAAACAATTTTGCAAAGTGATTCTGAAAAGTGGTTTGAAACGAGAAAAGACAGAATAACGTCTAGTAAAGCACACTCTATATATATTCGTTAAAGAAACTTTGAAACTCTTATAAATAATATGCTTGATAATAATCGTAATAAACAAACATAATCATTTGTAAAACAAATATTAGAAGATGGTAAAAAGTATGAATCAGTAGTCGAAATAAATATGCAGAGTACTTAATGGAAAATTTAAAACATCAAATAACTTATCGTAATACAGGAATAGCAATTCAAACTAATTTGCTTTGGCTCGCAGCCAGTCCTGATGGAATCGTTTATGACCCAGTAATTAATCAAATTGGTTGCATTGAAATTAAATGTCCTGCCACTGAGAAGCACTTGAGTCCACATGATTTATTAAATGATCCAAATTTTTTTGTTCATATTGTCGATGGAAAGCCAGAGTTGAAAAAGAATGAATCTCGTGGTTATTATTGTCAAATTCAAATGGCGATGGGTTTATGTCAACTCAGTTTTTGTGATTTCGTAGTTTATATGTTCAAAGGTCTTATTATTGAGAGAACAGAATTCGACAAAGAGTATTTTCAAGATCTTTTAAAGCGTTTAAATTGGTGTTATAAAAATTTTATGTTACGGTTTTTGTGTCAAATACCTCAGCAGTGATTACTTTGTAGGAAAGCTTTAAGTTTTACTTAAAGAGTCTTAAGTTTTACTTAAAGAGTCTTACTGAAAGAGTCTTACTCTTTTTACAGTTTTCCCTATTCATTTTGCTTAAATTTTAGTCATAAAAATATTCTGCAATTTTTAGATTAGATTTCATCATTCCTTTAAAATATTACCTTTTCTTTTTTGTAGAAACGTTCCTACGAGTTAGTTCGCAAAATGCATATTTTTGAGAAAGTATTTTGAATCAAAATCACTGAAAAGGTAATCATAGTAAATATATATAGCAGATATATATACTTTGTATTTTATGTTCCTTTTATTTCTTGCAGATATTTTATTTGATGTTTCATATATAATATAAATTATTTAATCGTTTATAAAATGCTTTCCTTATATATGCCTGTCAGGAAGTTCATAATAGATTTTGAAAATGATTTTAGCCATTCAAGCTGGAAAAAAACTGGATAAAAAGAAAATTCAAGCCATGCCTTTTTTTTTTTTTTTTGTCATTTTTCTTTTCTTTTTGTTTGCACTTTGTTTTGTATATATGAAGAAGCTATACTTTTCGGGGAGAAAGTTTCGCAAGAAAGAAAAAGCAAAATTTTAGGGATTTACTATTGCAAATCAATGATTGAATTTATTTCGCATGCGATTGGAAAAATTAATTTTGCGTGGAATAAACTTTTGCGATTTTTGGTTTTTGTGCAACATCTTTCTCTATATTTTTGAAGTTCTGATAAATAAAACAGAGATTTGTATACATCAAACATAAATTTTTCTTTTAATTTAGAATGTGAGTTTTTTATATTTTTTTTACAAAAATCTGCAATTTAACTTTCACGAGTGACTACCTAAGGCCAATTCGTGTGCTATAAACTTTCATGAACGCGCATTTCAGTCCTTTGAAACTTTCTCTTTCCCCGTTAAGTATTGTAGATCATAAGGATTTCATATAAAAGTATTCTATCTAAACAAACAAATTTTTTTCTGAAGAATTAACTTCCCAAGGCATATATAGAAAAGATTTATGTTTAATTTATTTGAAAGTCAGGAGAATCTTTAACAATTAAAGGTGGCATTAAGTTACATAACAATGCTCATACTGTCCAAATCGGATTAATTGAGCCATGTAAGTAAACCTGTATTTCATTCCGAATTTGGTGAAACTTTTTCACTCTTTGGATTGCCCGCTCAATGTGAATTCGGACCGATGCGATAGTTTGACTTTCTTTTACTTCATTTTCATTAAGTTGAGATCTTCCTGCTAAAAATGCTGGTATATTTAGGTCAACACCTAATTTTTTTAACTCATCGTGAATTAAGATGCCTCTGTCTGCCATGACACTGTCACCAATTTCCCACAAGTTTTCATTATAAATTTCACTATTTCTTTATCAGATATGGATCTAGGAAATAACTGACCGACAAAGGTGATAGCTCCGGAAGGAGAAATACCAATCAAAGCTTTATATGTTACGTGATGCTTGTTATACGAGTATAAGGAACTTTGCACATCTAAAGAGGAAGGTCTTTGGCAAAACAGTTCTGTACAGTCAATTATACACCTATTTGATGGATAGGTTTTTCAGAATGTTTCTGGCATAGTTTCATTTATTTGCAATTTTGAAGGCCAAATTGGTATACTTCCTAATGTAAAATATAAAATATTTATCCATGTTATGATGTATCTTGAGGCTGTAGATTTAGGTATTTGAAATAACCAAGCAGTATGTGAGAGAGTAAACCCCATTTTAAGCCAAGATAAAACCATAAACAATTGATTTTTTGCATCAAGTTTGGGTTTAGGCCCTCGTTTATTCCCAGATGTGGTACATGTTAAATTTTCATTATTTTGTTTGGAGGGTGTGTTGTTTGCTGTTTCTTGTTTTCGACTGTCATACATTTTTATATTTTCACATTTTTCTCCAGGTTCTATATATGTGAATAGAGTTTCAAATGCATTGACATTAATGCCAGTATTTTTTTAAACATTGTTTTTATCTTGAGATATATTTTCATAACTGTAGACAAAGTTCTCTTTGATGTTCTGAATTTGATTAGTTATGATCTCTATGTTTTTATTTTTCGTAGCTAGCAAGTGAGTCATTTCTTGATTTTTGTTTTCTAATTCTTGACCTTTTGCCTTAAGGATGTCTATCTCAGAGTTTAGTAGTAAACAATTTGGACACTTATTTTTACAATCCTCAGTTGAGCTGCTTGTTTCCATTTCTTCATCCTCGTGATTCTCCTCTATATTTAGAATATGTTCTGGAGTAGTTTCATTGATGTTACATCCTTTTTTGGGGGCTTTTTCGAGGTGTTATTTTAGGCTGTGATTTACATTTGAAAGTAGATGGAACAGAACCTTCAATAAGAGTTTTCTTTCCTGCACCCAATGATACTCTGATGTTTTCGATTGGAAAATAGAATTCACATATTTTGGTATTTGTGGTGATTTCAAAACGATCAGCACCCCCCTTTTGGCCTGAAAGTTGTCACCACTTTCACCCACTGCTTTCTCAGGTTTTCGTCACTTGAAAAAGAAAAGAGTCCAATGCCAGTTCTCTGTTTGTTTTGATCCAGAGTAGAACTTTTGCACTCTGGGATGCAACAGACATTTCTAACACCAAAGAACTCTTGCACTTTTGGCCTGCATTGGGAAGAACCTGGATAAAACTCATTATTCGAAGCCATGTTAGAAACTTCTCCAAACTTTGTTTTTGATATCGAGCAGCTGATTCAACAGAAAAATTATGTGCATTTTTGTTCACGTTTTTCTAAGAATGACCTCACTTTCATGAAAATGATGTAATCCTTTAATGAAATTCGGGAAACCCGTATTCATTTTGCATAAAGAATAGCATTGAAACATTAAATTCTAAATAATATACAATTACTTATTTCTTTTCTGACATTTTATTTTATTTTTTAGCTTTTTATGAGTTTTAGGTAATTCTATAAACTCACCCCACTATTTTTTTCGCAAAAAGGCAAGATACCCAGTCGTGTTAATTATAGTAGGCCATGGAGTAACAACAATGAAACTTCGAAATTGTACTGACCAATCAAACAAAAAATTGAAAATACAGAAGTTCCATTTGGCTGGATTATACAGCATTCATAGGAATTTCAAACATTACTTCAGCAAATGGCTGAGTGTTTAGTTTTCAAGGGAGCGTCTAAATAGAAACCAGCTTATTGTTTGATGACACTATTAAGGAGGCTACTTTCTCTATCAAGCAAAAGTATCATTTCTGTTCAAGTAGCATCAAAGCAGTGGTTGAAAATGTAAATTTGTGGTAGATAGAATTTTAGGAAAACATAAACCAGTTCAATCATCAGCTTCATTGAAGCGTATTGCATCAAAATCTGCATAAAAACAGTTGTAGGTATAGAAAAAATAGGAAACAGATCAAAAGCAAGCAATAACTTCAACAACATATTGCTATCTTCAAAACCCTTTAGGGAAAAAGGATTTTGTAGAGAAATCTGCTAGCGCTCGGAGACAACTAAAAAAAATAGCTCTATAAGCCATGCGGAGAAGTACAAAGACCATCTGTACTATATTGCGAAGAAGATAATATAAATAATGAAATAAGAAAAATTGAAATAGAAAACATAAAAATGGATGACTCTAACTTGAATGATAAAACACTGCCGACAGAAAGAGACAATACAAGAAAAACCAGAAAACTGTGAAACTGCACAACTTTGTTCATGCAAAAATTCCTGACGTCAGAAGTATATGAGGGTAGTAAAAATAATATTTAATCAATACAAATTGAAGTAACGTTACCCATCGCTAGACCTTAGTTTCTTAAAATCAGTGATCATTGTGTTTTTACTTATCATTAAAATTGTTGTTGAATATTCGCTATTTTTTTTTTTTTTTTTTTTCTCTGCCTTTTTACACGTCAATTCTAAGGCTGACATGACATTGGTCAGAATTTTCCTCAGCTATAGCTTTTTATTTTAAATTTTGAACCTAAGATTTTTTAAAAAACTTTGACTAGAGCCTATTATAAATATAGAAAAGAGACAATTTTCAATGCTGAAAGTGGAGCATAAAGATGAATAACTATCTGCTCTGATCAAGAGCATAAAAGTTAGAATTAAATTAGTATTACATATTAAAATACTCACGTATGAACTTTTTACAGTTGTTTCAAACTTTCTTCATAATTTATCAGATTTTTGATTTTATCTAGAGCCAAGGCAGAAAAAAGTATACTTTAAGGTCAAAAATTTTGGGTTCCAGAATTTTTTGCGGATTTTGCAAATACGCCTTAAATTGCGAAAATCAATTTTCTGCAAAAGAAGCTTTTTATCTTACAGTACCCCCCCTCCAAAAAAATAAGAGAAACAAAAAACCTTTGTATATACTAGCTTTCGCAAAATTTCTATAATAGAAAGTCGTTTTTTTAGCACCCTCAGTTATTACAAGCAAATTAAACGAATAGTCCAGATAGCAATCTGTCTTATCCAATAAATT
>JANSTP010020014.1:0-15239 GCA_025330745.1 Cladonema radiatum
CGTCATTAAGCATTGTTTCAAAGGACGCGGAGGACGCGAAAACTCACCTTCAGTTTTGCAAAAAATTTGCAGAAATTTAGATTTCGAGAGAGGAAATCGGCTGGGTTGGTTTCACCTTTGATGTATTGGATGGAGTAATCATAAGCTTGAAGGATTAACAGCCATTGTTGAATTCTCGGCGGAGGGTTGGAGCATGGTGACAGTAATGTTTCAGGCGATTTGTGGTCTGTTCGAATTTCGAAACAGCGATCGTACACATAATAATGAAAGTGTTTACAGCTCCACATAACTGCTAACGCCTCTCGTTCTGTCTGGCTTTAACGGGATTCAACATCTGAAAGTGATCTGGATCCGAAGGCGACTGGCCGGTAGGTTTCGTCTCGTTGTTTTTGCTCTAGGATTGCACCTAGACCGAATGGACTTACATCGACTGTTATTCGTGTTTCTGCAGACGGGTTGTAGAATGCTAGAACTAGTGCGGTAGTAAGTACTTCTTTCAAATTTATGAAAGCGGATTCTTGCTGTTTTCCCCATTGAAATGGCTGGTTTTTCTTGGTTAAGAGACGAAGCGGTGCTGAAATAGTGGAGTAGTCGGGGATAAAGCGATGGCAATAATTCATCATACCGAGAAACGATTTGACTTCATTGACATTTTTTGGTGGTTTTGTGTCACATATTTTGAGGACTTTTTGAGGATCCGTTGTCAGACCTTCTTGAGACAATGTGTGACCAGAGAAAGTTATTGACTTTACGGCGAATTTGCATTTGTTTGGGTTTATTTTCAAACCGTGTTCATTTATTGTTGTTAAAACTTTATTTAATCGTTCATTATGTTTTTCAATAGACGTGCCCCATATAAGAATATCATCTGCAATATTTTTCGTTCCTTCACATGTTGACAGTACTGTTTCGATTTGCTTTTGGAATGCTTCAAAGGCAGAAGACACTCCATAGATTAATCTTTTGTATTGAAATGTCCCTTTGTGTGTGGCAAAAGCAGTTATCGGCCGGCTTTCTTCATGAAGGAGGATCTGGTGGTATCCTTCGCGGAGATCAATTTTCGAAAAGTACTTTGCTTGATGTAAGTCAGGTAAAATATCTTCAATTTTTGGGATCGTATGACGCTCGGTCAGGATGGCTTGATTTGCGTGCCTCATATCAATGCAGAGTCGGATACTCCCATTGCTCTTCGGAACCGCAACGATTGGGTTTAGCCACGGAGTAGACCCTTTAATTGGCTCAATAATATCTAAGGAAAGTAGTCGTTCAACTTCCTTGTCAGCTTTTTGGCGTGAATGGAACGGTATACGTCTGATTGGCTGATGGACTGGTACTACGATTGGATCTATATGGAGACGAAGCGCAAAATTCCTCAACATACCTGTGCCGTTAAATACATCTTTGTTTTTGCAGATAACACTATTGGTCGTCGGTTCGGGTGATTTTGGAATGCTGGTTTCTTGGAGGTTGTTAATAGAATCTTGCGGTGGACCAACTCGGAGTAATTGAAAGTCTTCGGATGTTTTTTTTCCTAATAGGGATGCAAAATGTCCTGTTGTTACATAAAACTAAGCAGTTGTAGTTAAGTTGTTGGATGTTACAGTAGCTGAGAAGAATCCCTTGAGTGGAAGCGAAACATTGCTGTGATACGAAAATACTTTGGTGTTGGTGTGGTTCAGCGTCGGCGATGGTGATATTTGCTTGAATGTCCCTTCATCTAAGAGGTTTACTGTTGCTCCTGAATCAATAATAAAGTTTATGCTGCAATCATTTATTAAGATTTTATATTTATCCGATGAATTCGTATTTAGATAGAACAGGTATTCGTCATCGTCATTGCTGTCGCAATTTTCTGCTGTTGTTTCAGTTGATCGGTCTGGTGTTTTGTTGGTAGTTCTTCTGACGTACTCGCTATTGTTTCGGGATGGTCGAGCATGACCTGATTTAGAATTTGATCGACAGACGCTTTGGAAATGTCCTATTTTCCCACAATTGTGGCATACAATTTTTTACGAGCAACGACAATCTTTACTAAAATGTCCTTTTTGGCCACACCTTCCACATACTTTTGATGATGTTGATGTTGATTTGGTATTGCTTATTTTTATGATAACTGCGGTTATAATTCACGGCTTCTTCTTCTGGTAGTGAGGATCCTGTGGCAGCGGTAGCGGTGGAACTGTTGGCTTGTGCCGGCTTGTGCCATTTCTTGACTCTGACCATACCTATTATTTTTTAACATCTTTTTTTAATTATTATTATTAATAGTATTTATATTGTTTTTTGTTTTTTTTGCCAGTTTTTTGTAACTATTTTTTATGTTATGGTGACGAAATAAACCTTCCTACCTACCTGTTTCAGTGTGCTTTCGTATATACGTGCTATATCAAGAGTTTTTGTAAGTGTAAGATCTTGCTCCTGTAGTAACTTGGATCTGAGCTGTCTGGAAATACAGGTAGCAACAACTCTGTCCCTGATTTGTTTGTCGGTTTTGTCCTTGTAGTCACAGTATGGAGATAATTGACGGAGTCGTGTGATGTATTGGTCGATCGATTCTGATTGTTGTTGTGTTGCTTGGTGGAATCGAGATCGTTCATAAGGGATGTTTTTCTTGATGGCAAAGTGATCGTTGAGTGCTTGAAGGCTAACTGTAAATACATTATTTTCAGCGGTTACTGTTAGTACGGTTAAGGTCTCAAATATATCTTGAGTTTCGGTGCCTATCAGATGCAGGAGCAATGCTTTTTTCCTGTTATTGTCGGTAACTCCTGCTGCATCAATGAAATACTGGAAACTTTTCTTCCATTTCTCCCATTTCTGTGCGATAGTGGACGGTTCTCCATGAGGTTCAAATGGAGGTATTGTAGGTATCTGTAAATTCGCCATTTTTTAATTAAATACACTCACTAGAATACGTGGTGTCCTGCGGTGCTCGTCGCCAATGTAATGTACTGAGAATAACAGAGGGTGAATGGAAGATACAGACAGATATAAAACAGACGTGGCCTGTGCTTCTTGAATAGCTAAGAGAGAGTTACAACGAGGTCCGTAATAAATATCCGTATAAATAAACTCCGGACTTTACGGCAGCCGGACAAGCCGTAGTGTGTAGAAGCGTACGGACACTACAACTTAGTTCATGCTTTATTAATTTCTTTGTGGTTTCTTGTGTTGTGTCTTTCCATGTCATTTAAATCTGGCGGGTGCCATCGATGGTGCAGATGACGCTTACTTGTCTGGAACACCTGGTCATATTGCTGACAATGATGCTCTTCATCCAGTTGGGTGTCATTGTTGGTCCAGATAATGATGATGACATGGATTTTATGTGGCCGATGTCTACTTGTGTGTATATTTTTGTTTAAGTATTTTTAATTAGTTTACATATGTATATTTTTTAAATATAAATCTCACTAGGTTATATGCCCATTATCTTTTGACTGATAATAATTTCCTCTTATACGATCGTATTGCAACATGGTTGCAGACATGGTATGTTATAATAGAGGATTGGTGGCGCTTTTCTCTAAGGTGGCCGTAACATACATGCAAGATCTGTATTTTTCAGTTTTTCTGGAATATTTTACAGCTCTCTGTGACTCGCCTCTTTCGGAATATATAAGATCTTTGTAATTCAGTCTGATCCTATCGACAGTATTTCTTTGAAAACAGATTGCATCATATGCATCTTTAATATATACTACATACTTCTATGGAAACATACTGTTCCTTATCCTATTTAATGCCATATTTGGTCGTATGGGTCAATGGTAGCATGAGCCGTATCCTGAAAAAAGCTGTCCGAATACACATTGAGTAGCAAAAGTAAGTGAAGCCTGTAGATATTGGAGCTAAACTGTTTAGGAATTTTAGTAGAGATTATTAGTATTGTGAAAGAATTTTTTCTTTCAGAAAATTCCGGATATCAGAATAAGTAACTGAGCTAATTTCCTCCTCCGTAAAAGAGGTTATAAATATATTTCAACTTTTAACACACTTACTTATTGTTGCTTGATTACCATGTTTCCATGTTAACGTTTTTGGGATTTCTAAGAGCCCTTTTGATGCTGCTTGTGTGTTGTACTTATGTACTGTTCTCCGGCAGATGAAAGGTTCGGATAAACTCTCTGGAAGTAGCCCAACCTCAACTCTCTTAACAAATATCAGATCTTGAATATTTAGGAGGTCTTCAAATTTCAGGATTTCTAAATCTTTATATATTGCATCTAAATTTTCATTTCTTCTAGAGAAGGTAATTTTTCTAACAACCCTATCTTGCAATTCTTCAATATTTGTTTTTATATCTTGACTATTATGGGCCCATATTTGACACCCATAAAGTAAATGTGAGGCAAAAATAGAATGATAAAGCATTACTAGTGTATTGAGTGTATAAGAAGTGTCTTAGTTTACAAATAATGCCAATAGCTCTGTTCAATTTAAGTTTTAATTGAAAAAGATGATCCTTCCAGGAAAGCTTGTTGTCTAAAAATACACCAAAGGTACTTAAAAAGACTTGCGGGGACAATTTCAACTCCATCTAACTTAACTTTGTGCTTTGATTTTTGGATTCCTTCATTGCGTTGAAAAACTAATAATTCGGATTTCAATACGTTTAGAGATAATTTATTGGCTTTGAGCCAGTCACTTAATTGGCTTAGGTCTTTATTCATCATTTTAACCATCTTTTTGTAAGATTTGTTAGAGAGGATAAGGCAAGTATCATCAGCGAAATGTAAAACGCCAGCAGTGGTTACTGCTCTAGCAAGTCGTTTATATAAACAACGAAAAGCAGAGGACCCAAGATAGAGCCCTGAGGAACTCCACAAGTGATATTACGTGTTTCAGAATCATTACCATCAATAGAAACATATTGTTTTCTGTTACTCAAATAAGAATGGAACCATTCATTTGCCAGCCCTCTGATACTTTACCTTTCTAACTTACATAATAAAATTTTATGATCCACAGTATTGTAAAATGAATTATTTAAACTTAAAAATGAATAGATACGCTTATGCATGACGTTCTCGATTATTTTGCTTAGATCTGATAATACAGATATAAGTCTGTAATTGTTGGTTATGGTCCGAGATCCACTTTTATGGAACGGCGTGACTCTAGCAATCTTGAGTTGGTCGGGAAATATCCCTTTTTGGAAAGACAGATTGATGATTCTGGAAAGTGGCTTTGAGATCATATGTTTCATTAGTTTTAGTAAATGAGTTGGAATGCTGTTTGGGCCCGTAGCTTTCCCACTTGATAAGTTACTTATAACATTTTCTAGCTCAGTCTCAGTAGTAGGATTTAACAAGATCGATCTGTCACATCTACCCGGCAAGTACTTATCAAAATTATGAATGCTTTTTCTTATATTTGCTTGTGTCTTTGGCCCAACATTAACAAAAAAATCATTAAAATGATTCAGCAATTTTCTTTTTATTACTTATATCCCTTCTATCTACTTAAAGAAGATTTGGTGACTTATGAGTTTTTGGTCGTCTCGGGTTCATGATTCTATGTATTCCCTACCATACTCTCTTACAGTCCGTCTTATTATTTTCGAAATATTTATTGTGATAATTTTTCTTACTTTTTCTTATGAGCCTTGTTACTTTGTTTCTTTGTGATTTATACTCCAAGAACAGCCCCCGCTTTCACAATTTGTCTTTTTCTTTAAGAAATTTTTGATGTATAGTATCACGCTTCTTTATTTCCTTGAGAATATTGTTGACAAGACGGGTGAAACCAAGACACAAGACACAAGGCCAACCACTGTAAATAGTGTAGTTACAAATATTTACTAAATCTATAAAGAAAAAAGTTCAGTTAGTCATCAAATATCTCTACTGATCCACGGATTTTGAGAAGTGGTAAGGTTTCTCCCTTTTAATGTTTTATAGGGAGCATGTCAATCTAAGATTTGACTGAAAGAATCAATTACTTTTTCAAGAGACGAGGAGACATCAGAACCAATTGGTTATCCCAGTCTACATTCTTAATGTCTTGGGCACAAGTTCTTTTGGTTTGAAGTTTTTGTAGGATCGCTTAATTAACGATTTTTTGTCGTTTTGGTTTAAACTGATGATATTTTTTATTATAATAAACTGCGGCATGTGATCAGAGAGGCTCACAACGATATTTCCAGAGTGTGTTTTGAAATCGTTCCTATTAAAGAAGATATTTATTGTCGATGAGTGTTGCCGACGAAGATGTTACTCTGGTTGGGTGAAGTATGCATGGAAAGAACTTTTGAGAAAATAGTTTTTCCAAAAAATTGAATGTTTCACTATTATTATTATAATTTAAAAGATTCAGATTAAAGTCACCAGCAAGAAGAACAGGTTTTCGAACTCTTGATGATTTATACCTCAGTTCCTCTATAAACCTCTCGTTAAAAGCCTTAGGATTCATTGAGGGATGCCTATAAATACATTCTACAATAATGTTTGCAGATTTTCCAAGTACAACTTCAATGAATACAGATTCTAGGTCTTTAGAGGAATATATATTTGAATCTCTTCTTAATTTGTAGTTTAGCTTTTCAGAAATAAATATCATAGTACCACCAGCTGATGACTCGGTTGCTGTATATTCATAATATGAATAACCTTCTAGATGGATATTGGTGGATGGGTCAAGTTTATTGACAATCCTGCATTCTGAGAGGCATATTATTTGGAATCTATGTTTTAATAGATTTAGGACAAACCTAAGGTCGTCTATATGTGAACATATTGATGAAATATTAAGATGAGATGAAGTACATTAAGGTCGGAAGGTCCTTCTCCTAATTTATTGATGTCATTAATTTCACAGTACGGTATTGTGGAAGAAGAGGGGTTACCATTTTCCAATACATCAAGCAAGCGCTTCAGTGTTTCAGAATTTATACCTGTTTTAAATTGTATCTCAGTACTATTAATTTTATTCAGTACTACAAAAAAGTCATCCAGCATCAGGAAAAAGATTCGAGAATGCGACATTCTCGCAGAAACATTAATGACAGAACCATGGATCATCAATATCACTAGGCATTTTTTAAAATTTCGTAATCTTTTTTGCTTGTAGAATTACATTTTATATGGATCCAATTATTACAGACAGTGCAAAAGATAGCTAAGTAATTCTTTTTGACTGGTTTTCTACAGGTTCCACATATCAGCATTTGATATCAGCATTTGATATCAACATAAATTCTACAGCATCGAAAGTATTAGATATGGCCTTAACGTCCTCAAATTTTTTTACAATGTCAAGTCGTGTTATAAAGTCTTGTATAAAACAGAGCCAACCCTTTACATAGTAAAAAACAATAGAGAATTAGTGAACCAAAAAATAAAAAGATAAATAAATAAAAGACAAAACAGAAAGAAAACAAATATACCCCCCCCCGCAAAAAAAAACAAAAAAAAAACAATGATAATAATATAATCTGCATAGCTATTATTTCCTTTTTCATTATAAATCTACTTTTATATGTTGGGATAATTGAGAATATCAAGAGAGTATAGTGTCTATATCCTATCACCAAGAGATTAAATATACTCATCGTGAGGGAGATTAAGATATTCCAATCACTTATCGTTTTAGATATAATTGTAGGGTGGTCAGAAGAACATGAAAAAAATCTGAGCTTGTTCCAGTATGGAATGGCACCAAAAAACTCAGATGTTAGTTGTTTTGAAATGGTTTTTGTGCCCGGAGGCCTTCTGTATATCCCATAAGCCCTTTTATTTTAGAAAAGTACATGTCCTATATGGATAGATTAGGGTTAGCTATTATGATTTTTTGCAATGCAAGGGTTTCAAAATTTCAAATCCTTCAAATTTTCAAAAACTTTTGAGGTCAGACATGCTTGTTTTTGATAAGGAACCACCCCTCAAAAGAAAGGTGTATGTATCTCCATTTCATTTCAATTATTTAGTTTAGGTTATCTTTTGTGCCTCTGGGCGCAAAATTTAATTTTCTGCTCTACATACCTAATGCCGCAAACGGAAAATCGAGTCCAGATCTCTATAATTTTAAAAATTTTATGACAATTGCTTTTTGATTTGATTACCACATTATTACGCACAAAATGAGCCCTCAACTATCAAAATTGGTCCACCGAAGCCCGTTCTGTCAACCATTTTATAGAATTTGGGGAAAATGCCACGGGTATATATCATTGAGCTTTGGAAGGCCGTGGATTAGTCAATACCTTATCGGTTAAAATTTCGTCGGTTAAAAGTTTCGTCTAGCCACCTTTCAGAAGATGATAGTTTTTTTTAGTTTTTCACTTACATTTGACAAAAGAAAACGCTAGTCTTCGGCATTAATACTATTGGCTTCTTGTTACAACAGTTTTGCTGCTTCTTTCTGGCCTCTTTCCTCCCAATATCCCCTTTTTATGGCTTCAAATATGACTTTAAAGGATACCATTGACATAAACCACAAATAAAAAGCACTTACAACAGAAAATTCAATTATGGTGAAAAATTTCGTCGGTCAAAAATTTTCGTCGGTATTAAAGTTTCGTCGGTCAAAAGTTTCGTCGGTTATAAAATTTCGCCGGTTTAAAGTGACGATATTTTTTTGAAAATTCGTCACTTTTAACCGACGAATTTTTAACCGATAAGGTAGGTGATCACTAGATTTTGGAAAATGTTAGTTTCAACTGATCATTCCGACGTTTAATAAAAATTAACAAATTGCTGACCAGAAGGATAAATGACGTTTTTCTATTCTATTACGTCAATATATACGTCATTATAAAACGAATTTATCACGCTTTGTCTGAGAAAATCATTGCTCTTTTCGTTTTGAAAAGACTATTATTCATAATCTAAGGAAAGATTAGAATAAGTAAAATAATAAAATAACAGAGTATATTGTTGTTCTCTCATGAAATAAATTTATTTAAAAATTTTTTTTTTCTTGAACTGTGTCTACTGAACTCCAGTCATTTTCAAGCATCGGTATATTTACAGCACAAGTTAAGTCAATTTTTCCTCAGAAAAAATGTATTTAAACATAATAATGCCCTGCTCACATATTTTCAATGTCTGCATATTTTTGCCTGTCAATTATTTTTTAGCGCATTTCAATGTTTTGATTCGCTAGGAAAGCCGTCTATTGCCATAGATTTGCTCTTTGATTTATTTGTTATTTTAACAACGAAGGAGTTTTATTGCTCTCCTTTGCGGAGATTTTATTAAATAGTCTGTGATATTCAATTTAAATGTCAACGTCGGAATGATCTGTTGAAACTAACATTTTCCCTAGATTTTAAGCATCCAGAATACGGTCTTTAAATTGATATATTAAAAATAAATTGAAGACTGTAAATTTGAAAAAAAAATTTAAAACTAAATTCAAACTGAAAAACTGAGAATAAAAACATTCCTTTCTTAATTTTTTTAAAACACGTCAAAAATAAATTCAAAATATTTTTTTATCATCATACAGAAAATAAGTATTTTTTTTAGGTGATCACGTATTGTCTAAGTAACCGTAAGTTGGGTTTTCTGGGTAATATCAAGGTTAAAGAACATCAGTTTACTGATACTATTTAACTTACAGCGAGGTCTACCCGCGTGCGGGTCACGTGATGCAAACATATATATTACCACACTCAAGTTGTTCCGCCCTTTTATTCTTCATTGCCACGCTACAAGTTAGACATGTTGGCTGGTCTGGTTGTTGGTTTGTTTTGTCCTTAATAGGCCGTTCTTGGGTTATGGACGCCATGACAGTAGGGCAAACTTTGTACTGAAAAAATGCTAAATTTGGACTAAATTTCTCACAACTCATCAACCAAAAGAGCTATGGACTTAAAAATTTGTAGGTAGTTGCCCCATGACAATACCTACCTTTTGGTCACACCCTTTTGGGCTGGATCCCCCACAGAGGGTCGTGACGTCACAAGTCACGTGTTTTCACTAAAACCTTAATATCTCAGGATCCAAAATGTCAAACGCCACCAAATTTTTTAGGTAGGTGCCCCATGAGAAGACCTAATTTTTGGCCTCACCCTTTGGATGCGATAGGGTGCGATTTGACAATGTGGATCTTGAGATATTAAGGTTTTAGTGAAAACACGTGACTTGTGATGTTACGACCCTTTGCGGGGGGTCCAGCCCAAAAGGGTGTGGCCAAAAGGTAGGTTTTGTTATGGGGCACCTACCTTCAAATTTCCAAGTCCATACCTCTTTTGGTTGATGAGTTATAAGTAATTTAGTCCAAATTTAGCATTTTGTCAGTACAAAGTTTGCCCTCTAACTGTCATGGCGCCCAAAACCCGAGAACGGCCTCTACTGAGAGTTAAGTTTTTTCATTTCCTACCTTCTGGTTCGCCATTATCCTCGATATGGGATTTCAGTCAGGTTTTTAAAGTATCATGTTCGATTTTTACTGCTTCCTTTTGTTTGTTTATTTTTCTAGCTGTCTAGAAGTTGCACTCTCGACTCAAAGGGTAGAAGACCCTGCTGTCGACCCTCATCCCAACCAGCCACAGTCAAACCTAAACTGAAGAATTCTCAATGTTGGAACATCTCATCCTCACAGGATGCCTCCAGCAGCAGGATCAGTATTCTGTTCGAGGAATTCAGTATACCTTGCCAAAGGAAGTATTAGCTTGTTTTTTACTTTTAAATTTTTAACATCATGGCTACTACAAAGGCTCTCTGTACTCTTGCACAGGTGTTTTGTGGATTCTGTTTTAGCTAACTGGCTGCTCCTTTGCACCGGCTAGACTACTGATCCATTATTTAGCCATCCCATCGCATCCATAAGCAGTCAAGCAGTTTTTAGTTGGTATTGTTATATATCATAGCACAGTATAGCATTATATTTTAACCCTCAGAGTCTTCTTGCCTGGTCCTTCGGCTGCTTTCAGATTGCAGGAAACGGACCGACTTCTTTTTCACCCATCCAAGTTTCTATCCAGTATCCATTTCGAAACTCGAAATGGGTATTTCCTCATATCCGGCTGCTCTTAGATCACTTTTAATGCTACCCTCATTGTGTACCCTCCACAACTTTCCTTATCCATTGCAGATTTTTTCCAACTTCCAACGTGGGTCTCATCATCCTGCGATCCTACGATCTAAGAAGATTGGCCGTACCTGCTGTTTTCAATGTTGTTCACGCGTCTTCCCATGCTGCTAGGGGCACTTATTGTAATTACTTTCTTGTTAACTACGTTTGGCTCAGCTCAACTCCACCACTACTACAGTACCACTTTTTTCAAACACCCTGTTGGGTGTTTACTGCATTTCAGCTGCCTGCTAGGTTACTGTTTATCCGTTTCCAGTTAACGAAATTAGATTTTCCCCATTACCCATCAGGATTTGGGCAGTTTCCGTGCACCTGCTGCTGTTTTCAATTTTAACGGTTAACTATTTGGCCTTACCTACTACCCACCCCACCAAGATGTGTCAGTTACACTTCACCTTCTGCTGTCTTCAATCCTCAAATTTACCTATTGGTTTTTCCCTATTACCCATCAAGATTTGAGCAAATACCCTGCCCTACACTTTTGATTGCATGTCTCTTGGTTGCCTGTTACAATACCGGCACACCGATAATGTTTTGGCTCATTCCCTCAATATTTCTACAAAATATAAGCTGATACCCGGATGCTTCCCTATTACCTTCTAGATATTTAAGCTGTTTTGTTGTACTTGCTGCAGTTTCCGACCTTTCCTCACAAGTGGTTTTGTCAATGCTACTTTTGTTTCAATCATGTTTGGCTCAACCCTACCGGTACCAATCCCACCCTTTCTCCGCTACCCTTTTGATTGCATGTCTCTTGGTTGCCTGGTTATTTTACCATCACATGAATAATGATTTGGCTCATTCCCTCAATGTTTCTACAAAATCTAAGCTGATACCCGGATGCTTCCCTATTACACCCACTAAAGATTCAAGCCGTAGGTTGGACTTGCTGCTGTTTCCAACCTTTCCCCACACTTGGTTTTAGTCGATGTTACTTGTTTTACCCATGTTTTGCTCAACTCTACTACTACTAATACCATCATTCCTACAGTGTCGTGTCCCTGCATGTCTCTTGGTGGCCCTGTTATTTTACCCAACTTGGAAAATTACTTGGTTCATTCCCTGTTTGTTTCTAAAATTTCTGCTGATACGCCGATACTTACCTGTTACCCATGCAACACAGCTTTGCGTCATATCAGTGCAGCTCTTAAGAGTGAAATACCATAAGGCAATCCACTGCTTTGATCATCCTCCCCTTCGCAGCTTCAATTTAGCAGCTATAATTTTCCGGATTGTGAATACTGCAATTTGAAATTACCTTGGCTTTGCAGCGACCCATCATTCACCATTACAGTGCCTTATTTGGTATTAGCAAGATTTGTCACAGTTTCGCCTGCATGTTATAGGTGGCAGGCGTACGCTTAGCCTAAGGTTGTGGGCCAGCAGGTTTTTTGTTAGCCTTTGGATATCGTTTGGCAGGCATTTTCTGTGCCCTCCTTTTTGCGGCTTTTACAGTCACTATCAGTCGCAGGAGCTCCAGATCATCATTTGGGTTTCTTGTGTTTGGCCTCAAGATAACCTCCTGCGTCCACTACAGCTTTTATTCGCCAACCCTTATCAGATACCCCGAAGACACCCCAACGCTTGTGCTGCCAATCAAGTTATATTGTTGGATAAATCCGTTAAGTCAAGTGCCCATTGTTTCTACTCCTTTGTTCTGACCCAATAATTGGTTTGCTGTCCCACCTTTTACAGGAATATTTATTTTGCCTAACAAGATCTGGGATGACTTATCTTCCTCCGATGTCTGGCTCAACCATCCTGCTGCGAACACCAAGGAACACCTCTAAATATTTGTCTGTCAGTCATATGCCTACAGACAATCCTTTATGACACTCCTCGTCCACCACAGCATCTTTCAACACGCAACCCGCGATGAGGCCTTACCGCTACTAAGCTAAGTCTACTTCCGGTTTCCCTCCATTCAAGTATTCCCCCTGGATAATACATTCATTAAGTCATGTGTCCGTTATTTCTACCGCTTTTTTCGAACCCATAAGTTAGCTCGTCATCTTCCTGCTCCACCATCCCGTCGTCAATACCAATGTATGCCCTCTCTGATATCTGTACTGATGAAGATTGTAACTTTGATACTACCCCTTCAATTACTGACCCATTGGCTGACTTGGGACTAGCCTGACCTACTCTTCTTCTTGTCCATCTGACCTGTTCTACACTTACTTGGAGATTATCAATTTTCACAGATTCAGAACTTAGATTTTTTTTCAGTTTTTACCTTACAGAGTATCCTCCACTCCACTATACCTATATAATTTTATTGATTCCAGTCTTACAGAGTAGAGTATCCTTCACAACGCCACTTACCCTTTGCAGTGTCGTCCAACTTCCAAATGTCTTGCCGAAGTTATATAGTCCTACCATCTACACCAATTTTATTAAGTAATAATCTCAGTCGATTGAATACTGAGTTTATTCATGTCTCCGTCATCCAGCCGATTACCGGTCCCGTGAGATTCGGCTCGATGACAGTTCAAATCTCTTATTCATTTATCGTTGAACCGACCAGACGTATCTCAAGGTCACAGTTTTTGTATCCTACTGTATTTTGGCAATCATGTCCACTCAAGATGACAATCATCGTGAAATCGATCAAGCATCAGAGACTCCTGATGCTGATAACATTAGTTTAACAAATCGTACTAACCAGAGTGGTTCAGGTGATAAAGGTAACAGAGTTCCTTCAAACCAGAGTGGTGAAGATGGAAGGGAGGATAAACCAAGTTCCTTCAGAAAAGGCAGGAAACGTAAAAGAGAAAAATCAAGAAGAAAGAAGAGACGCCATGTCTCCAGTAGCAGTAGCTCATCTTTGTCATCGGAGTTGTCTTCTTCATCCTCCTTGGACTCATCGTCTTCACCCGAACTGAAAAAGAAGAAAAAGAAGAAGAAGGTGAAAAGAAACAACTCAGTCGAAAGATTCCAGATTAAATCTGCAGCAGAAGAAAACTCTTACGAACTGCCGGAGGGATTATCCAAGTTTGTCAAAGATTACTAAAGAAAATATTTACAAGAGAAAGACATCAAGGAATGGATTTTAGACACGCACCCGATTCCGCTAAATATTGAACCGGTCAAGTCCTTAGATGCAGTCATGAAGGACTCTCTTCGAGACAAGAAAAGATCTAGCAAGTTATTGATAGAAAATACACTAGAAAAAATCCAGTCTAAGACACGTGACACTTTTGACCCATTGTCTAGAATGTGGCTGTACCTAGAAGATGTTGCTGCTAACTCGAGCAAGAAGAATGATTCACCAGAGGAAGAAAGCGGTGCTGTAGATACAGATGCTCTTCTTCATCTCACTCAACAATCAGTTGTGCTATTATGCCAGCTTCTCAACACTACCGATTATCATAGACGTTATAATGCGCTTTCGGCTTTCCTGTCAGCATCCGAAACGAAAAACATCCTCAAAGAAAAGTCAGGGAAATTGGGACAGGAGAACGATCTCTTCGGTAAAGATTTTCGGAATGAATTTCTGAAACGCCGTGAAAGCAAAAAGAAAACCATGGCTGTACTTTCACTATCAAAATCTTCACACTGGAAATCCTGGTCATCATTCCAGCCCTTTCGAGGTGGCCCCTCAGCCACGAACTTCAAGAGATCTGGGGGGCATTCAAGCACCAAGTACTCCTACAAGAAAAACAACAACAACTATAGAGGTACAAAACAAAGTGACCTGTTTTGTCCTGGTACAGAGCTAAATTTTGTTCATCCAGTAGTAAAACACCTGTTTTGTCCAGAAACGTCGATACCAAACTTTCCATTAGCAGGAAGACTAAAACATTTTCTTTCGGAATAGAAAAAATTAACTCAAGACCCAGAAATTTTATCTATTGTAACAGGCTACACAATACCTCTCCTTTCGAATTTACAAAGAGAGAAAAAATGTACAGTAAAGATGAGTGCCTCTGAAAAAGCTCTAGTGGTTCAGGAAATTTCCAAAATGTTGAAAAAAGAGGCCATAAAAATTTGTCATGTTCATCAGAATCAGTTTGTGTCAAATCTTTTTCTTGTTCCAAAGAAAGATGACGGCCAGAGACCAGTAATAAACTTAAAGGATCTGAACAAGGAAATCCCTTATTATAACTTCAAGATGGAAAGTTTAAGTCATTTGAAATCCCTATTACAGAAAGGGGACTACATGTGCAAATTGGATCTGAAAGATGCTTATTTTTCAG
>JANSTP010020125.1:0-15231 GCA_025330745.1 Cladonema radiatum
TAATTAGGGTCTGTTTTTGTTACATAACTATGTGCATCATAATAGTTTGTGTGGAACTCCTGAAAATAGCAGACAATATCGTAGCTCTCTTCAACGATTTTTGTAATCTGCTTCCACCGTTTCACTTTATTAAGCTTAAGGGAAATGAAATGAAATGACTTGAGAATGAAATGACTTTCTTTGCTTTTTCTTCTCTTTTGAAAAGATTAAATGACTGTATCTCACCATATAGTGCGTATTTTTTAATGAAATTTTCAGCGTCAATGAAAATTTTATTTTTCTAGAGAATAATCCAATACCATTTTTGGCGGGAATGTACCTTTAATGTTGAAAATTCAAAATTTTATTCCTTAGTTGATGCAGCTTCTATTGCAGCCTTCGATTTTAAACCTTTATGTCTTTTGTCTAGATAATGTAATATTGCTCCCACATTTTAGCATACTACATACTAATTTTAATGTCACAAAATGCCCAATTCCAGACTCTGTTTTTTTCTGATTAAAGCTCTTTCGTTAGGGTTAATCCGCAAATTAGTTCAAATTAGGATTTTTGTGCATATATTTCTTGATAACGATTTTAGTATGGTGCATTAATGTATCGAAGTAAAATTTAAAAGGTAAATTTTCTAAGGTAAATTTCTAACTTATCCTTATCAGAGGTCAAAAATACAAATTGGGTTCATACGAGGGAACAAAATGATGAAAACCATCAATAACTTCATCTCAACCAAGCTTTTCGTCCTAGAGTCCTAGAGATAAAGGCCTCTTTTGGAAAAAATTTTCCAATTATTTCAAGTCTAAATTATCTTTTAACGACTACATGGCAAAATAAGCAAACCGTTAATTCTCTGATAAACGCTCTGGGCGTTGATTTAATTTTCAAACTTTCAAGGTGGGTGTTTATTTGAGGGGGCATTAATAGAGTGGGTTTTTGTTAAAAACTGCTTCGGTTTGAGCAAAAAGACAAACTTTGACTCTGACAAATGCCTCTTTCTGGCCGTAGAAGGATTAGCGTTTATAAAAGGGTGGGCGTTTATTGGAGACTGGGGGTTTATTTAGTTTTGGAAGTTTCAGACTAGGCATTTATTGGAGGGGCATCTAAAAGAAGGTGGGTGTTTATTAGAGGATTTACAGTAACTGAGTTTTTATTTAATTCTACTTTACTACTACAAGACATGTTTCCAACAAGACATGTGCATAAGTATCCAAAAGTTTGTACATGCCATAATTAGGCATGAACTGCGAGTAACATATCTAAAATTTTAATTGAAACTTCAAAATTTTCTAACCATACATTTCACACTTTCTTAGTACAATTAGCTAGGTTTTCTTTGTATATATTATTGCGTAACATATTTGCTGATAGAATTTGCGTAATGTTATTGCTGACAGAATACTGGCTCTTCTCAGATTTGATTGCATTCAAAACATTTTAATATTGTTGTGAACTTGAGAATTGTAACGTTTGTTGTAAAGTCTAAGATAAATTGGGTAGCAAAAGTGTCTCATCAGGTTTTGCACCGCAACCCAGCTCCTACTGAGGATGGCCTTGCCTGTGTTGTGCTACTACAGTTAGTCTAGGAAGAAGGGTTAAAATTGTACTGTTAGAAAAAATGACCACTGCTGAAGAAAAATTAAGATGCATAGTTTTTCAGTGATTCCTTTATTTTCAAGATTCCTTAATAATAATAAAACAAATAATAATAGTTGCGAGAGAATACAGTCAAAAAAGTAACTTATACAGGTCAACAAAGCATATCTTTTGGCATCTTTTTATCTAATCTTTTTTTCATGGATATTTTCTTTTTTATCACAAATCAGAAAGGTTGCCCCGAATGAAACTATTTAACACATTCGGGAAAGTCATGTTTAAGAGAATTATTAAGATGTACAATGCGCGAATGGGCCTGAAATTCGCGAAATTAAATTCTGCGAAAAAGCGTTTTTGGCATATTTGAGAAAATAAATTCCCTAAAAAATGAGTTTAATACTCGATTCGTGAAATTTGATAAGAAATTACCTCTTCATACACACTTTGCATGATACAAAACTAAAGAAAGATAAAAATCTTTATGGATACGCTAAAGTAAATGCTCTTGAAATATTTGAATCTGGCTAATCTGCTAAATTAAATTTCCGCGAAACAAAAAATTTCCCAAATAGAGCAAACGGCGAAAATTTCTTTACGTGAAAATTTCTGACTTTAAAGTATTTAACAAAGCCTCAATAAAGGAGGGTGATAAACTTCTCTCGTTTTTAAATAACAAGAAATAAAAACACAATATGCAAATGAATCATGTTTACACATGAAAAGAAGATATCATTTATAAAATATTATGTTAAAATAGTCAGAAATACAGGAAAATATATTATATGACAAAAACTAGAGTCCCATTATAAATAATGCTTTTCTCTAGGTGAGTATAGAAATTTAATGTTAACTGTCTGGTCTTGAATATAAATTCAATGCTTCTAGACTCTGGAACATCTGAGAAAAAATTTACAATCGTAAGCTTTTTCTTACAAATATTGCCCAGTCCTGCCGTTTTAGTATGAGAAAAGTAAATTAATTTTAAGGTACAGTGGCAAGAACTTATTTTAGTCCTCTGAGTTTCTGAAATTCTTAAACCAAAATCCTTACTGTCACCTTCAAAAATACAATTTGCGTTATTTTGAACAAGAAAAAAACACAAAAAAACGCACACATCAATAACTGACATATGTAAATTACAAAGGATTACTCTTAGATAATATATCCATACTAATAATGACAAAAATACTAACAAAAAATATCCCCCACCCACGAAAAAAAATGTCACCATCAATGGCAGTTGTAAAGATGATGAAGGTATTAGCAAGTGGTTTAAAAATTATAAACAAAAGTGAAAAATAAGGACAGAGTGAAAAAAAAAAGGTAGATTGGCTATTCAGCAAACAGTGAATCAGAGAATCTTCCAGAGCACAATAAAAACTGTATGGTTGCGTTCAAAATAAAGCGGACATAGAAATGAAAAGGTTTGTTGTGGAAGAAATTTTCTCAAAGAGAGATTGTCGTAAATGATTATGAATATGGCAGCGAAGCAAGAAATGCAAAGAGTTTTTAACTTCAACTCCACAAGTGCACAAGTTCGCCTTGATAAACATATATTTTTAACGAGAAGATATAGGTTCACAGACTACAATTAGTCTTTTAAAAAATAAAGAGTAATGATTTTCACAGACAAAGCCTCATAGATTCGGTTTATACGTAATATCTAAGAAAAGGAAGTAGAGTCAAGAGGCCCATTATTATCAAATGTCGCCTAACATAGACAGAAAACGTTATTGTTGCTCCTTGTGATTAACTTGTTCATTTTGATCAAACGTTGGAATGATCAGCTGAAACATAAAACAAACATTTTCCCAACTTCTGACAGATTTTTATTTGAGTATTTTAAAGCTGTTTGAAGTAAAATCTGAGAGTTGTGCAAGCAAGATTACAAGCAAAGCTTTATTCAAAGATACAAGTTTTGCTAGCTAGCTACATTTTTATATTTTGTTATTGAAAACAACAGAAGACTTAGCCAATGTTTTTAAAGTGTTAAAGGGGAGAGAATAAAATAGGTGGATACTCCTGACAATATTTAGTAGCTACGCAGCTAATACTAGCTTTTTGCAAATGTGAGTTTTTGTCTAGATGAGCAATGCTACCCTTGTTACTGGACGAAACAGAGTGGATATTGCTAGCTAATAAGCAGTCTTTTTTGGTGCTTTCACTGAGGCAAAAGTTTTCAAAAAGTTATTTTCCCTATGACTTCTATGTCTGTTAGGTTATCAAGATATAAGAAGATTCTTATCCAAGGAAATATTAGAAGGTTATTAATGCTAATATTGTATAATAATTGATAACTTTGACAATGATATGATTTTTCTGTTAAACTTAAATTTTCCAAAGGTATTACGAGTGTAGTATCCCGTTTTATGACCATTTGTTATCAACAAGTCATCCATATATCATGAAGTATCTTTGTAAAAGAGACCCATACTTAGCTGTGAATCTTTAGCGTCGTTTACATAGTTGAAAAGAGTTTCTAAAAGGTCTCTGAATCCATATGTATTTGTAGATGAGGTGATGAATTTCCCACAAAGAGCAATGTCGACTTGTTTAAAGATTGTTGCAATAGGTTAATTAATAATGGCAACCACATCCTCTTTAGTTAAATTTGTACCATAATCTTTCACAAATTTAAATTTCATTTTCAAAAATTTGTCTGTTAAATCTAAAAATTTATCATATTGTTAACAATTGAAAAATCTATGGATCCGTTGTCTCCAAATCTAGTGACATGCTGCACATCTTCGTAATATCCATGTTCAATGTCATTTTGCACATAGGCGGGTGTAAGTAGATTCATGTCAGATATTGCACATTCAATAAATGGTTCGTTTTTCATCACAATATATGTTGCAATCCGATCTATATAAAAAAGATTTTCCTAGGTTTTTTAGCCTAAAGGCTACCCTAGAACATCTGCCGGGTTCTAAATCTCATTGACCTGACCATGTATATATTTTTGTTGCTGTTGTTATTTTCATTGCATGAACGGATATATAGGGTGTGTCAAAAAACACACTCTATAGAAATAGCTTTTCTTTGCAAAACAGAGAGCTTTTCAATTTGTTTGTGG
Organism: Cladonema radiatum; assembly: GCA_025330745.1. NCBI lineage: Eukaryota > Metazoa > Cnidaria > Hydrozoa > Anthoathecata > Cladonematidae > Cladonema > Cladonema radiatum. The sequence goes on from JANSTP010020125.1 coordinate 4,667, forward strand.
GAGACAAAGTACGAAGACAGACAGCTATATTTTAAATGCGAGTAAAATAAAGACAAATATACAGATTTACAGACTTCAGTTGAAGACAAATGCTGTAATTTAGAGAGAATACCAATACATTGACTCAATTTCTTTGACAAAAATAAAACACGTACATCAAAACTCAAATGTTCATCTAAGTAAACGCTAATATATTTTCCATAATTTCTCGGATATATTTTACAAAAATTCATATAAATAAAAAATTGTCAGGAATTTTAACGGAATTAGAGTGACATAAAATAAGTTATATTTTGGACTCACTGACAGAGAGCTTGTTTGCTTTAAGTCAGGTTACTAACAGACAAATTTCAATATCTATAGACATTTTAATATCTGAGAAGCTTTTTCCAGGATATAGAACTTTTGTGGCGTCAGAGAAATGAAAAACATTTCTAATTTTGAAGATTGTGTGAAGATCATTAATAAAAATAAGAAATAGCAGAGGTCCTAAGGTAGAGTCTTGAGGTACTCCACAAGTAATATTTTGTCAACTGATCTATGGCCATTCATAAATACATATGGTTTCCTGTTTGAAAGAAAAGACTTAATCCAATCATAAGAAACTCCCCTCAAACCATAAAATTAAAGATTAGATAGCGGGATGTCATGATTAACGGTATTGAAGGCTTTTTGAAGATCTATAAGGTTAAAGCTTTTTACCTGATCTATATCAGATTTCACAGACTCAAGGTTGATTAAAGTGTTATTTGTTGAATAGTTTGCTGGAAACCCAAAATGACGTTCGTAAAAAAGATTATGCTTGCCTAAAAATTCATATTTGCGATGATACATACACTTTCCAAATAACTTGCTAAAAACAGATAAAAAAGAAATGGGTCGGTAGTTGTGCAAAGTAATTTGTCTCCTTTTTTAAAAGATGTAACAGTTTAGTCACTTTAAGAATGGTAGCGAATTTACTTATTAGATTTATTAATAAGAATAGATAACAGTTTAGCTAATATATGTACATCATACTTCAGAACTGAAATAGGTATACTACAAATCCCTGTTGATTTCTTTAAATAAATAACTTGAGGTAGCAGCATTAATACAATTTAAATATTAACTAAACACGTTATCAGGTTTCCGTTTCGTTTGCAGTTTTTGGACCAATATTGACAAAAAAATCCTTAAAAACCCTCTGCAATGTTTTTTATATTTGTTATTAGATCATCATTATGATACAAACTTTTGATTGACAAATCAATATTTGCTTTATTCGAAATTATAGACTTAATTCCTACCCATGCTTTAGATATATTTGCTTGTTGAACAAAAAAGTTTTTGAAATGCATTTTCTTAAGAGCCTATATTAGAAAAAGGATTTTATTTTTCTTAGTCAGCATAGCCAAGTGGCTTTTTTTAAAAAAAGAAGTTCACAAAAAGTGGAAAAATATTTTCTAAGAACTGGGCGAACAACGGCTAGGTTCGATTTCGAAGAGAAAACTAAAATATTGTTTGTTTACTTTTAAAAACCAATGAAACAATATAGTTTTGAAAACATTCCATTGCCAGAGTTTTGCTCACAAGTCTATTGGTAGTTTTTTATTTTAAGGATCTTTATAATTGGCAGATTCTTTGCAAGTTGTCAATAATCTGAATTCATTGTTTTATGGACCAAAGAAAATGCTTGCTCAATTTTCTTGTTGCAAAATGTTATGAGTTTCTTTACTTGAGTCGAACTAAACTCTTTTCTGACCTTTTAATATATTTTTAATTTGACTTCTCAAATTGAAATGTATAAGAAGAGAAAAGAGTATAGGCTATATTTTTCTTTGATTTATAGCCACTAAAGAAACTTGTAGTCACTAAGTCACTTGTATTCACTAAATCTTTCGAATGGCGAAATTTTCGAAACAGATAATCTCTAAATTTCATCTGATTTAAGATATACTTCGTCATCCATGGCTTAGAACTCAATTGGTTTTCTTTCTAAGTCAATGTTTTCAAAGGGGCCTATTCATCAAGAAAATAAGTTAATGTGTCAAACAAAGAATTAAAACCAACATTAACATCATCATCACATACAACCTTATCCCAGTTGACTTCTAGTAAATCGTTTTGAAATTCATCACGATTAAAGAAGCAGAAACTGCGTTATTGAATTTTAGTAGATGTTTTACTGATGAAGATTTATCCAACATCCAAAATTGAATAAAGTGATCTGAAATTTGATGTTAAAAATTCCCAGAATAGGTATTAAAGTCAATTAAATTGAAAAATATATTATCAATCAACGTTTGACTATTTTTGGTAATTCTAGAAGGCTGAAGCACATATGTTAAAAAGAGTGAAAATGACAAAAGATGATTGAAATCAGAAGCTGATTTATTAGAAGAAACATGTAACAAGTTGACGTTGAAATTCCCCATTAAAACAGCAAATTTTATTTTCTAGAGAAACTTTATCAAGGATAGGAGAAATGATATTTCTGATAAACTCTTTTAACCCTATCTGGACTGGCCTTTTTCTGAATTCTCAGGACCGCGGGGGAAGGGGGAGGGGGTGCAGATTCCGCCCCCTCCAGACCTCTGGTACTGGAAGGTATTTTTCAATATTCTTTTGCACAGAGGAAGACCAACCTATAAGGAACAAAAATGTTTTTGTGGCATCATTTATAAAGGATGACGTCATCGTTTCCCAAAATTTGGGTCCGGAAATAGGGGAAAATGATTAAAAACCTTTAAATGCAAGTAAAATTGGAACGAAAAGAGCATTTTATATGCAGTTTTCAACACAATGTCACATTTTAGATGTAGTTTTTTATATCACACGGATTTTTGATAAATTGTGCCGAAATTTTGGCTCTTGGGCTTTTCCTGGAAAAAAATTGACCGACCGGCGTCTGAATATTGCCCGCCATGGCCGCTGTCCAATATATTTCTTAAAAGTGTTTCAACCAAAATGTTTGTTATAAAACTTTTTCAAAAGTAACAAAAAATTACGGCTCTATCTATAAGACAAACGGAGCAATTATAGGAAAGTCAGCAGGCTTAAAGGTTTGCTAGGATGTTGATAGACACACCAAAATAAAATATTGCTAAATGACGGTAGAACCACTTCGACAAAAACAGTTTAACAAAGATTTGATTCAATTTTAAGATCGACTCTGTCCTTGAAAACTAAGGAGTTCAAAATAAAAAAGCCAGGTCCACCTTGTGATGATTCAGTCGGTATGTAAACAAAAATATATCGGGTAAACATTTAAAGAGGAAACTTAATTTCTAGATTTTAGGTTCAGTTACACCAATTATCTTTATTTTATTTTTTAATAAAGTCAAAAAAATATATAATTCATTATAATGCTTACTAAGAGAAGCCACGTTAAGATGTAAAATTTTAACAAAGTTATCACTGATTAAGGTATTAAATTTATATACATTTATGTAACTAGAATTAACATTTGAATCAAAATCACTAAAATCGTTAAGAATATTATTAATATGAACACTAAACGATTTTAAAAGATTTACAACAGTCTTTAGAGACAAGGTAATAGGATTCCAACTAGTATATTCAGAGTCATCAAAACAACTTGAAACAAGAAGAGTTTGAAACAAACCAAGTTGGCATGTCGAGTTTCAGTTTAGAAGCTCATAGTCTGTAGAGACATAACTGCTACAAAACTTTTTACTATGTTTCCCACGTATTACGAAGGCGGTAAATGTATTTAAATGTTATTAAATGTATAATGTATGGATAAAGAAAACTGCAGGTGCAGAGTTATGGAAACGAAAGACAACAACACAGAAAATAAAGAAATTAAAATAATTGCAAGGACAACAACAAAAACAACGAAAAATAAACAAAAATAAGCAAGCAAAAAACAAAACATAAATAAATAAACATACACCTAATAGTACTATTAGAACTGAACGTATGTTGTTCTCACTGTATAAAGCAGCTGGCACCTATTTTATACAACAACATTTCACGTCTGCAACCATGTTACAATTCCAATAAGTAGGAATACACAACTCAAAACACTAATACATTAATTAACATAAACACAAACACAATGGCCACATAAAGAATATATACCATCATCACTATCTGGACCGAATCAAACACCCAGCTGGCTGCAAAGCATTTTCATCAATATTGTGATCAGGTGTTCCGGACGATTAAGCATCAACTGCTCCATCGATGGCACCCGCCAGATTCAGATGACACATAATAACAACACAAAGACACAATAACTACAGAAAAAATAAACCATAGAACACTACCAACACAGAAACCACAAATACAAGACACAAGTAAAATAAAATGGAATAATAATAATAATAATAAGAAGAAGAAGAAGAAAGATGGGGGAAGAGGGATAAAAGGGAAAAAAAGAACCGAAAACAGCAATTTCAAGTTAGATACTCAGCAATATCACTTTCAATTTCAGTATATGACAATCCAAAAGACTGAAAAGCCTCAAAGCCTACTTGCCTTAGAAGCTTTTTTAATAAGGCACCTTGATTAATCATACGTTTAAAAAGTGAGAGAATTTTGAAAAGAAAGTCTATATCATAAAGAACATCTGGCAATTCGCAGGATCTCAGACATAACAGTTCCATAGAAGATATGCTCAGGAATGTTTCCCGTTAGATCAGGCGTATGAACAATGAAAAAGAGAAAGTCATCACGTTTCTCAAACAGTCTGTATATGAATTTTCCAATCTCAACAAAGATTTCTAATACCAGGAAAGTAGTGTTCACGTGGTGTTCACTTTTAGGCCTAAGTGATTGAGGGTATATTTGTTCGAAAAAATTCTAAAACTCATCAAGGTTATTGGCGCTTAATGCATCATTATTGAACCTAAATGCATGTTTCAGATTCCAGACCCTAGTTTTGTCTGTCTTTATCAAATTTAATACAAACTCGCTCTCTCGATCTCTCTCTCTCTCTCTCTCTCTCGATTGCGCAAAACGGGGCAGGGTCAATTCTCATGGGAATACCCAATGTTTTGACGAAACACCAAATTACCTACTTGAAAATAAGGCTCTTTGATCAAATGAGCCGCCGGAGAGTTAAGTTTTTTTTGCGTAAAGCACATTCTTCCATTTTTATCATCTTTATTATTACTGAATAAACAACTATTATTCTTGACCACTAAGTATGTTTTATTTCCACCCCTGCTCTCTTTTTCACCATTAAAAACAGCATCAATCATTTTGTTTCAGACACTTATTAAATCATATTGGGGCAGCTTAGTATATAATGTAGAGAAATCAAAAATGGAAATAGTTTTAGCTCCATTTCGGCTGTTAATGCGATCTAGGCTATGTATTATTGAAGAAAAATTTTGAACTACCCAAAACCGATTATAGTTTTTATAAAATCGAGACTTTGCATGAAAACTCTGTATATGCGTAAATATTTTGCCAAACATTTTAGCAATGAGTTTACTGATAGGTTTTGTAGAGCACTGTGATGATGCAATAATAAACCTTGACCGAGGTGGGGAATAATGAAATTTAGGCATCCAGTACATTGATGGCAATGACTTCATACTTTCAGGTAAATTAAGTTTTAAAGAAGAACAAAGCTGACGATTATGAAATATTATTTCTTCCAGTGATTTATTGACAAGTTCATATCTTGAACTTTTTTCAGGACCTTACCCAGTTTCATTTATAATTTTGTTGAGATAAAATTTTTTACAGATATTAGCTATAATTCTGGATGCATTGTCAACTGGAACAAAAACGAATTTAAAATGAAGATTTTGAAGACAATATAGAGAAACCAAAATCATCCCTCTTGTCGAAAAGGGAAGTTATAAATTTTTTATTCTTCATTTCTATTGATATATCAAGAATAGAAGCTTTCTGAGGTGATCTATTATGAGCTTATCGTTTATTATTTATATTTATTTGCATGCTTAAATTTAGTGTAATGGTGCTTTAGTCTATTTTTTTATTATTATTAAAATTAGCAATTTATCTCATTAACGCTTTGAAATGGAGGTGAAGCTCTTGCATAGTATATTTAAACTGTTTTAGAAACAAATAGAATCATACGATCGTAAATGCCAATATTTTTCTCAAGTTAAAGGGTTTTGGGTAAAAAATAGTAAGGAGGTCATTAGCTCGTTAAAGTTAGTTCCAGGAAGAAAGCATAATCTATTTCAACATGCGATTTTTCAACCCTATACACTAACATTCCACACAATAGATTAATAGATGTTGTAAATGACATTATTGACTTTTGTTTTAATGGTAATGAATATAATTTTATCAAACCATCTTCTATTTATCGCAATGAGTTAAAGATAAGCCTGAAACATTGATATTTAATAGAAAATTGTTATTTCACAGTTGGTAATCTTGTATTTAAACAAATTATCGGAATACCAATGGGATCGGATCCTGCTCCTTTCTTTGCTAATATGTTTTTGTATTTCCATCAAAACAGATGGATAAATGAACTGAAAAAGACTGATCTGATAATAGCATGAAATCATATAAAAGAAGGTAAAACAAAGAAATAGGAATCTATGATATAAAATTTAATATACTTTTTAAAAAATATAATCTATAACATAATTTTACTGATATAAATGATTTGATTTTTTTAAGAAATGGAAATCTTTCACTTTCGAGAGTGTCGAATTTTTCTGAGCTTGTTGTTGTTCACGTCACACTTGCTGAATCATCAATAATATTGAATGATCATATTTCTTTTTGAAGGGGATGTTGAAAGCTGGCCAGGGGCAGTTCTTGTTGTCTGAAAAAAAAGTGGATTTATGGTGTTAATCTCTCAAGTAAGTGTAAATAAATATGGTTTTCATAGTCAGAGCAGTTATACAAAATGGTTTTTGAATTTTTCAAGTTTTTCAAAAATATGTCCGACATGACCATCTCAAATTGTTCGAAAATAATTTTCCAGCGATGCCAGCGGGCCTAATTGAATAACGTTATAAAGGCCTTTGCAACTGATACCCATTTGAAAGGCAATCGTTGCAACTATAATGTTAACAATGCCGTCTTCTTGTAAAAACTCATTTTGCACAAATCGTTTTACCAGAGGAAAGGTGTGTGAATGAAACATTGTGTATGAGCGCTTTATGTAACCATTGTATTGAATTTCACAAGCATCACAAAAATATCCAAAAATTAACTTGAGATCATGCAAAGTGTGACAGAAAATTAAGAGTTTTTCAATAGTCTTCCTTTCTTTTAGATCTGTAATAACAAGATTAAGAAAATGAAAAGGGTCTCGACCTTTAAGTATCTTAACAGCATAGTGAATGTATCTTCTCGCTGGTGTGTTTACAAACAATTTAATAATTTTAAATGACAAAATTTCTTGTCTCCTCTGTGGCTGTTGCAGTACGAGCAACAACAGGTAATCTGTGATAAGCTAAATAGCGAAGTTCTGTTAATCGACCGTAATAGTAGCGAAAGACATTTGCCTCTCTACTCGTGAACCCCTAAAAAATTAATTCAAAATTATTTGAGAAAAAAATCAATATATGCACATTTCTTGAATCATTTCGACCTTCTTACACTTTCTTTGGAAGTCATTTTTACTTGAAAAGACAGAAATGCTCTATACTTAAAAAGTATTTAAAGAAGACATGCAATTTTTTGATGCAGTGAGGTTCATCAACGCAATCAGTTTCAATTTTTAATTTAATGAAGGAGATTTCATGAGCTTTCTGTATGTGGTGAGAATTGCTTCCAGTGATCAAACCCAATCTGAATTTTATGAATTGCCTTAAAGTAAAAAAAGATTATAAACTATGGATTGGCAGACTTTTTCTAAGAAAATTAAAGAATGGAAGCCCCAAAATTGTCCATGTAGAATCTGCAAAATCTTTGCAAAATTATTTTGAAAATAATCTGTCATTTAGCAGACCTAGGTTGTTCTTTTTTCAATTCCAAATCGTTGACATTAATTAGCATATAAGTTAATATTGTTGCAGTGTTTAATGCTCAGTGTTTTCAGTGTCTTTATCGTAAAATTTTTTGTTAGTTTTCTTTGTAACTTTATATTCGTCAACATTAAATAAATATTTTCATTCATTCATTTATAAATAAAAAGGCTACTAACATGATGGAATTAGAAAGTCGCTAAAATAGTTTTTTCGCAAAAACACTACACTAAGAAAGCATTGCAAAATCATATCCCACGATGGGAACCTGCTCTGAAAAGATAAAATAAATAAATAAAAAAAAAATACTAATAAATAGTACGTGATAAATAAATACGAACAAAATCATATCCCTCAGGTCTGCATTTTTTTGTCAACCAAATATTTTGGAAAAGCCAACATGCGACGTCAAGTTACAAGACTCGGAAATGAATCTACTGAACATATGTATTTTCACAGAATCACAAATGTCTGGTATCTGAAAATATACTTTGCTGAAAAAAAAAAACAATAAAATATATTTTTGTCTTATTTGCCATGTTTCAAAAAAAAAAAGAAAAAGAAAAAAGAAAAAGAGAATTGATTCCAGTCTCAAATTTCCAAGAAAAGTTCTGCATCAGTGACATATCAAGAAATCGTTTCTGAATTTTGTAAAGACAATTTCTTTGCACATTTGTTCCTATGTTTTTTTGGTTATTTTTACTGGTAGATAAAAGATACATCAAGAACTGAAAATACACATTTTTTAAATATCTAATATTTCTAAGAATGATTAAAATATGTAAGTTTATTTTTAATGGAAAAAAGACTAAACTTTAAGGTACTTTTATGCAAATAGTAGGACAGTCTTGAATTAAAGATTTTCCCAAGTCAATAAAGTTTTTTTAGAATATAAAAATGAAGAATCTTTTCTTATACCATTACTTAAAAATATTCCTATTCTGTATTAAGAATTCTTCTTCTTTTAAAAGCTAAAAAATTTTAAAAACTCCAAAAATAAGGTTGAACATTTAACAACTATATTTGACAATAGAAAACACAAATATGATGGTTTTGTAGCTTATCTTTGGCTTCTAAATGACAAAGAAATATCATGGGGTTGCCCCCATTTATTATGGTATCTATCTAGCTAGCTGAAAGCAAACTCACTATAACCGACCTCTTCAGAATATATGTCACATTGGCATTCTGCAGAATAATGTAGAGAAACTGTCTTTATCTCAAGACTTTTAAGGTATTCTTCTCCATATGTCATTAAACTCGATAATGGTAAAATAACTAATGATTTGTAAGTTCAATTGAAAAGATCATCATCGTCCTCTTGATACAGTTAGAATGAGAAACACTGAAATGTTATTGCTTTTCGGCTGCCAATGGGTTGGCAAACTAAACAATCAAAGCCACTTCTCAATGAATCAAGGCATTCTGTTTGGTAGTCTTCCAATTTATTTATTTGTAAAAGTTTTAACAACGATGAAGCTGCTTCGGCCATTTTCATGGGTGTAAATATATTAAAACTACCTCCTTAAAAACCGCAACAAACCATAACATCAAAAAATGTACCCTGCACAAATATGTGCTGGTAAATTAAATTGCAAGTGGAAAAAGAACAGAATTTTCTAGTCGATTTATCCTTTCCTTGATTATGTTATCTATTTACTGCGTAAAGTGCGCCAAAAAGGAAAGAATTAGTTTTACTCATTTTCCGGGCGAGAGGCTTTCAGAAACCGACTGGGACTAGTCTAAGAAAAGACTGGATTAACTATTTTGTTTCCATAGAGATTAACGCAAACTAAAGCTTTTTTACTTTCATTCACTGGGAAAAACTGGAAATTTGAGGGGTCGTAATTTAATCCCAAAATTATCTAAATTTCATTTCATAAAATCTTCGCCTCCGAGCTAATAGTGGAGATACGCCCATTCTACTTAAAACTTTCACGCCCTGGCAGATATTCCTCTTCGTCTATTCTCGCAAACATGGCAGACACGCTTCAGTAAGTTGTGATTATTTCCTTAGTTCTATCTGGGCCAATCTTCGCAATCACTGCCTGCATTTCAACATTATTCATAGATAATACAACACAGTTGATTATCTCTGAAATTCTTATGCATTTTTCCAAAGAATGACTTTATTCAAAACCTTTTGTAGGAAATCTTCCAATTCTGGGGGAGTCAAAGACACTCCATCCACAAGTCATTCATCGGTTAATCCACACGAAAATCAACATTCGGTGGAGGGAACAGACACTCCGGAGAACACAGAGGTTCAGCCCTGTAACTCAAAAAACAACAAAAGAAAAGAGCCTGAAAAAGATACTGAATTGGAACCCCTCGAAAAGTTCCCACGGTTTGAGATAGAGGGCGACGGCAGTGAACATGATTGGAAGTTACCTGTAGGGGCATTCAATTATTACTTAAAGTATTCAACCCAATATGTCAGTGAGAAAACAATCAAAGACAAGGTCCTCTCTGAGAACCCTATTCCAGGCAATGTAAAACAAACTCCATTACTGGATAATTACATTAAAGAACTTCTCGTTGAAAACAAGAGGACTGTTGCGTTGGGACATGAACGTGTGCTAAGTCACATTCAGGATAAAATTTGCCATATCGTGGGTCCATTCTCCAGGATTTGGACGGCAATGGAGACAG